>SNQJ01S0036377.1:0-11171 GCA_010110895.2 Picea sitchensis
GAAGCAAGCTGAATCTTAGTTTCATCATCTTGAATTTTTTGTATCCTACAATACACCTCAATCTGACGAATCCAATTATCTAATTTCTCAGCATTTACCTCTCCATTGTACATTGGCAATTCAAATTTAATATCAAGCTTTAAAAAAGTAATTTGTGGAGGAGTTTTACCATGTCCCTTTGGAGAATTTGGAAGAGGTCTTGAACTGGTAGAAGAAGAAGAAGAAGGAGGAGGTGAGGGTGGTGGAGAAGCACCATTCCCTCCATTTCCATTTGGAGTTTTATCACCACTGTCTCCCTTGTTCTTTGAAGGGTTGGAGCCTTCACCTTGCCACCTTGTATTCCTTTCTTCCATTAAGACTTTCATCATTTCTCTCATTTCCATGAAAGCCTTTCTGAGATTTTCATCTTCTATAGGAATATGTTCATGACTCTCTTCATGAGCCATACTTGGTGAATGCCTCCCTGAATCTTGAGGTGATGATATAATCTTTCTTATTGAAGGATGAGAACTTGGCTCGACAGGTTGACCTTCTCCTCTTGTGATTTTCAACCTTGTGACCATCAGAAAACAAAACACTTGCAAATAATCAAGCCTTCAAAAACCTAAGCTCTGATACCAACTTGATCTGAAAATGATAAAAGACTTGTATTCTTGAAAATATTTGCAAGATTAAATTCAAGTGTTCTTATGCAAATGGATCAATTTTGCAAACACAACTTTTATCAAAATTACACATTCAAGATTCATATAATCAATAGCAAATAACAGAAAACACATAACACAGCAAATGATAAAGGAGTTCACCCCTCTCTTGGGATACATCTCTTGGTCCAGCTTCCAATGGATCTTTTGTATTATTTTCTCAAAGTGATAAAATATGTGCTTTACAATGCTCAAAATTCTAAATAGATGGCTCCAATGGCTTCAGAACATCCAAAAACCCTTAGCTGGGCTTTTTCAGCACCTCGTTTGGCCAAAAATTGAAGAAGATAGGCTTCCTGGAAGTTCCCCTTCAAACTTTGTTATCTCTGGATCACCAAAATGCACCTCTGCCTCCTCAACCTAGCCCTGACGTGCATATTTGTGTTAAAACTTAGCACCGGGCGCAACCGCAAAACGGTGTGAACTGTAGGACGGTTAGGGCGTGCCTAGCCCCTAACTACCAAAACCCGTGGACATATGGGTCACCAAGTGACCCCGCACATATACAAAAAGGGCCACATTTTAAAACATATGGTAAAAGGTTGGCAACACGCGTAGGCGTCGGTGGTTACATGGCACATATATATGACTGGGGGCCAGGATTAAGCCCCGGCCCAGACCACGCCCCCATTTCAAAACACATGCAACTTAAATAAATTGCAAACCATATATATATATTAAGAATCATATGTGGGCGCGCCAGTTGGGCGGCCTATCCCAAAGCTCTTCCCCTTGCCCCGGAGGTCACAGGGTCAAGTCTTTTCTACTTCATAAGTTTTAAACCACTGTCCAGGTGACACGTGGCGGCCATTGATTGGACCATGTGTCGCCATCCCATTTGCCACAAACAAGCCACGTGTCAAGAAACGATTCATCGTCCAACTACCAACCAACACCTACCACGTGTCGTACGGACCTGCCAACTCATCCCTACCACATGTCATATGGCTCTACCATGTCAGCATCTGTACGGACTGTACGGATTACATAGTCAGCACATTTTTTTTTGCATGTTTGATGATTTGAACAGAACGTGATATCTCTTTCATCCGACGTTCGTTTGAACCCAAATGAGTTGCGTTGGGTTCATGATGACGAGGCCTACGCACTCATTCGATTTGAAGTGATTCTGAGCACTTTGAATTTTGAGCAAAATTTGATCCCCTGGATCACACCTCCCCATTGAAAAATCCAAGTACTTAAATCACATGAATGAGGCACTCGGAACAATTTGCAGTCTTATTTCTCTCGATCTCCTTTTTCACATATCTTCCTGTAAGACTCCCAATGTATCTAGGACCACCTTGGAAGGGCTCTTTGGAAAAGAGGATGAGATGAGGGGACACATGCTGGAGGTGGAGATGCTCACATTGGATCCAAAAAGCTTCAAAAATATCCAAGATTTATTTACAAAATTCAAGGATTTACTGTCACAACTCAAAGCTTGTGGGGTTGATAAATCGAAGGAGGAGAAACAAATGGTTCTCACCATTCTCTACAAGCTTGGTCCTAAATTATCTGTATTTGTATCCACATTCCATACTGTCATATTCGCCTCTGGAGCCACCTGGAAGATGCCTTCTCTTGAGGACTTTATCAAATCCCTGACACAAGAGAAAACTAAGCTCATCAACATGGGCACAATAAAAGGCCCAAGGTCACATGCACTCACTGTGCATGATGGAAGCCACAAATATCATAAATATAAATATAAATATAAGCACAAAGCTCATGCACATCTAAAGAAGGAAGGGTACACAAAACCCTTCATCGATGCCTCCGGATCCAAAGGGGAAAAGGGGAGAAATGCACGTGCTGTCACAAAGGATTCCATTCAGAATCAGTATGCATGAAAAAAAAAATAGATCTGATGTCTCAAATACTTCATAAAAACAACCTTGGAGATCACATCCCCGAGGGTGCCAAGAAAAAGAAGCCAGAAGATGTGAATTCCAAGAAAGGAAATTCTAGCCATGCCTTGATTTCCATCAACTCCTCTCTCGATGCTTGGATAGTTGATTCAGGAGCATCACATCATATGGCTGCATCAAAAGAAGTATATTCTTATTTGGATGCATGCAAAGGTCCTCCTATTTTTATGGGGGACAACTCTTCTGTCGAAGTCACCAGAACGGGAAGGATTGAACTCACCAACGGAAGCTTCGAGAATGTGTTGCATGTTCCCAAGCTTTATGTCAACCTTCTCTGTGTGTATTAGATGAAGAATTCCCGCACCGGAAATAAATTCATATTCACACCAAATTTCTTGGACATCTACAACATGAAAACCAACTCCAAGGTTGTTACCGGTGAGGTAAATCATAAGTCTATATTGTATACTTTTTCTGAATTCATTGAACCTAATTATGCTTTACTTCTTACTCATGTTGATGAAAGTAGTAGGATCTGGCATGAAAGGTTTGGACATTTGAATTTCAGATACATGTAACATCTTAACAAGCAAAGATTGGTTGATGGTCTACCAAACATCCATTTCTCCAAGGGAGTATGCGAGGGATGTATTCTCGGAAAACACCCTCAAGATAAATTTGACAAACGAAAGTCTCAGTGAGCTTCCGCACTTTTGGATCTGATCCACAGTGACCTTATGGGTCCTTTTCCGCATCCATCCATCAGCAAAGCAATGTTTGTTCTCGTTTTTGTTGATGATTTCTCATGTTTTACTTGGATCTACTTTCTCAGGCAAAAATCTGAAGTCTTTCAACACCTCAAAGATTTCAAAGCCTTGGTTGAGACATAGTCCGGAAAGAAGATCAAAGTCCTCCGAACTGATAACAAGGGATAGAATGTAAATCATGAGATCTATAATCTTCACCATGAGGCAAGGATTCAGTTGCATCACACAGTTCCCTATACTCTACAGCAAAACAAATTTGTTGAGCGGAAGAACAGATCTCTAAAGATGGAATCTTGCATGTTGCATGCAAAGTCACTACCACAGAGACTATGGGATGAAGCACTTAATTGTGAAACATACATCCAAAACAGATATCCCCATAAATTTGTCAAGGATAAGAACCCCTATGAGGCTTGGAGTGGCCTCAAACCAGAAGTGACCCACTTTCGCATTTTCAGTTCACGTGCATGGACCCAAATTCCCTCTGAAAAGAGGAAGGAACTTGATCCACAAAGAATTGAGTGTATTTTTGTTGGATACCCCAATAGTGTGAAGGGGTATAAGATTATTTATCTTTCCTCGGACTGGTTCATCATTGATCGTAGTGTCCAATTCAAGGAAGGTGTCTCGCATGTACCTCAGCAGTCGCATGCAGACACCTTCATTCTTCCACCTGTTCAAGATGATGAGCATGCACATGCCGACTCTTCTTCAGATGAGAGTTCTGATTCAGAGGACTCAGATGATTCATATTCATATTCATTACAATCAGATGTAGAGTTAGAGCATCCAAATGCAGTTGCAGAGCCATAGAAGAGGCCCAAGTGGGCATAGACTACTCTTCAGGATGCAGGGGATCTCGTTTGTGATCCAACTGATACTAGGAGGACTCGATATGATTTCTAGTAGCCTCATATTGCAAACACTTCCATTGAACCATTACCCTCCATGCATATTTTCTTGATTAAATATTCAAATCCACAGTCTTATGGCGAGGCTACTAGAAATCCCTTTTGGGAATCCACCATGCAGGAGGAGTACAACTCCCTCCTCAAGAACCAGACTTGTGATCTAGTTCCCCTTCCTTATGGGAGGAAACTTGTCAGATGCAGATGGGTCTACAGGAACAAGAGCGCAACAGATGGAAATATTAGCAGATACAAATCCAGGCTTGTCACCAAAGTCTTTCAGCAGGTTCATGGTATTGACTATGATGAGACCTTTTCTCTAGCAGTGAATATGGATTCCATACGATTAGCACTTGCCATTGCAGAAGCCAAGGGATGGTAAGTCCATCATATGGACGTGAAGAATGCATTTTTTCACGGTGATCTCTCTGAGGAGATCTACATGGAGCAGCCCCAAGGATTTATGCAGGGCTCATCTTTGGTCTGTCAACTGAAGAATTCCCTTTATGGACTCAAGTAGGCTCCGAGGTCATGGTATGCCAATATGGACTCCTACCTGTTGTCACAGAACTTTGTACGTTCTAAATCAAACCTGAATGTCTACATTCTTCGGACGGCTAATTCACTTCTACTTTTAGTTATGTATGTTGATGATTTTTTGATCACCGGTTGCTCGACTTCAGCGATTTTTGTAGTCAATAGGATTCTACATGACAGGTTTTTTTATGACGGACATGGATCTGCTACACTTCTTCCTTGAACTTGAGATCGATCAGGATGCATCAAGCATCAAACTATCTTGTGCCAAGTATGCACGATATCTCCTTGAGATATTTCACATGACATACTGCAAGTCTGCTTCGACTCCTTTCCTATCAGGAGTCAAACTTGAGGATGGAAAGTACACTCCACTGGTTGACAACACACTGTACAGACAAATAGTGGGGATCTTTTTGTATCTCACACACTCTAGACTAGGCCTCTCATATGTAGTTGGAGCAGTTTCCAAGTTCATGCAGGAGCCACATGAGCTACATTGTAAGGATGCAAATCGCATCCTTCGATACGTACAAGGCACCATCAACTTTGGGATTCATTATGCAACAGACTCTACATTATATCTCATCGTGTTTGGTGATTCTGACTGGGCTGGCGATAGCATTGATCTCAAGTCCATGTATGGTTAGTCACTCAGTCTTGGTTCCAAGCCTATCTGTTGGTCGAGAAAGAAGCAAGCTGCCATTTCTCTATATTTAGTCGAGGTAGAGTACAAAGGGGTAGTTAACATAAACATTCAGACTATGTGGCTGCAACATTTTCTCACTGAGTTTGGCATTTAGTTTCATCGGTCGATCGTCATCTGGTGTGACAACCAGATCACTCTGAAGTTCTGCAGAGATCCAGTTCAGAGGCAACGGACAAAGCACATCAAGATCCACATGCACTACATATGGGACTTAGTACATGAGGGGATCATCAACTTATAGTTATTTCCTTCAGCAGAACAGATGGAAAACATCTTCACCAAGACCTTCACTGAGCAGAAGTTCCATTCTCTGCGAAGTCGTCTTGGAGTGAAGGACACAGTTGCCTAGCAACTGTAGCTCTTTTTTTTACATACATTGTACCTTGAGGGGGGGGTTTCCCATGAGGTTTTCCCTCTTTCCTCACTTTATTTCTGTGTATATTTTGTATTTGGGTACCTAACATGGCCTCGTTGCCAAGACCCATTCTTTATTTTCACCATAGTGATGTTTAGGGGGGTGTTGGAGTTAATTCACACACACCTAGGATTTATTTTTCCTAAGTTTTTTCCTTTGTTATTAGTCATAATTAGTCATTATCCAGTCTCCTATATTTTAGGGGAGAATATTCCACCTGGAGAATATTCTCTTTCAATTGGCACTTCAATTTGACTAGTTGAGTTGAGTTTAGATGTTGCATTGGTTTTGTCACCATGAAACATTGGGATCATCACCATGCTAATTCGACCTTGCCTTGGTATCATCATTAAACTGGAGCATTAGCCTTGATTCCTTGAGTTAACTCCTCACTACTCTTTGTTCATTCATTTAACTGAAGACTAGTTGACTAGGTAACTCAACTAGGTGGTTGTTCACTCCCGTAACTGCCTAAGAGACTAGAGTAGGTGGCATTTCACTCTCGTAACTGTTGGTGTGTGTCCGGATCACTCTATACCACCACTATGGCACATTGGTTCTCCTCTAGTGCGCACTCATTGAGTTATACAGAGTATATCATGTGTAAATTATTCATTATTCACAACGGTTAATGATAATTCTTTCATTCTTTCTCTCCTTCTTCTTCTTTCTCCAATTCTCTCTGCAAATGTTTCTTTATTTTCACCATAGTGATGTTCATGGGGGGTTGTTGGAGTTACTTCAAACACACCTATGATTTCTTTTTCCTAAGGTTTTTCCATGTTTATTAGTCATAATTAGTCATTATCGAGTCTCCTATATTTTAGGGGAGAATATTCCACTTGGAGAATACTCTCTTTCAGTTGACACTTCAGTTTGACTATTTGAGTTGAGTTTAGATGTTTCATTGGTTTTGTCACCATGCAACATTGGGATAAACACCATGCTAATTCGACCTTTCCTTGGTATCATCACCAGACTGGCGCATTAGCCTTGATTCCCTGAGTTAACTCCTCACTACTCTCTGTTCAGTTAGTTAACGGAAGACTAGTTGACTAGTTAACTCAACTAGGTGGCAGTTCACTCCCGTAACTTCCTGAGAGACTAGACTAGGTGGCAGTTCACTCCCATAAATGTTGGTGTGTGTCCATATCACTCTAGACCACCACTATGGCCCATTGGTTCACCTCCAGTGCGCACCCATTGAGTTATACAAAGTATATCATGTGTAAATTGTTCATTATTCACAATGATTAATGAGAATTATTTCATTCTTTCTCTCCTTCTTCTTCTTTCTCCAATTCTCTCTGCAAATGTGTGTATTGTTGTTTAGCTAGATCTATTATGTGCAGGTTCAACACATTTACATATTTCCCATGAGGTTTTTCCTCTTACCTATTTTTTAGTGTTCTATTTTACTTAGATGCATTGTAAAATGGTTACCCAACATGGATTCTTGTTGGAACCCATTAATTGTGTATCCTTAGTAGTGCTTCGGGGGGGTATTGGAGATATTACACACCCACCTAGTATTTATTTTCCTAAGTTCATTTTTATATTTTGAGAGAGCCCCTTGGTCTGATATGTTCTCCCCTATATGAGGGAGCCACATCCTCTTTAGTCATTACTTAGTTAAGCTTCAGCTAGACTAGTGGAGATAACTCTTACCTGACCACCTCAGTATTATCACCAAGTGTTGCATGCAAACCTTAGTATCATCACCAGAAGGGTGCACTTGACATGCATGAGGATAGGAGAGAGTCACATATGTACATGCATGAGATTATCTCCACTCCACTTGTGTGAACTAGTTAACAAATGACTGCAACTACATTGCCAGTTAACTAAGACTAGGTGGCATTTCACTCCAGTTTTTGTTAGTGTGTGTCCACCTCTTTGTATATCACTACTAGAAAAGAGAGACTTGAACTCACGAATTCTTATTAAATAAAGAAAAATTCAACCAAGTGAGATAGTGCAAATATATAATAATTTTAATTAAAGAGAAGGGGAGCTCTTTTTTTATTCTTTATTCTTGTTTTTTCTTTTTTTAGTCTTTGCCTAGAAGTGTGTGCTTAGCCAAAACATCAAAATTCTTTCCTGCAAAATTTTTTTTAACATGACCACATACAAAAACAAATGAAATTTTGAAAAAATATTTTTTGAATATCAACAATAATGGGGTTAGATCTCGGTTAGCTTACTCAAAAAATGCAAATTTTCTCTCTGTCTAACTCACATAAAGTGCAAAGAAAAGAGCATACATAGAAAAGAAAACACTTTCTACTATGTTTATGATTTGTCATTATCGCACAGAGCACATGGAAAATATCATATGCAGACCAAAAAGAGTAGCAAATTGGGAATAAAAACAAAAAATAAATAAAAATATTAACTCTGTAAAAAAAAATTAAAAAGAGTGTATTTTGAATTCATACATCCAGATATGAAAAAAATGGTTGTATATTGGGAAAATGGAAACCTTTTCAAGTGAAACAAAAAGTATTTCCAATTGAAAGTAAAACTCTGATGCCATAGAATAGTCTGCTCAACCTAGAAATGCAAAAAAATAGAAAAAAACATAAATGTGACAACATGGGTTCAAGATCTCGATGAACAACGAGAGAGGGTATTTATTTATGCTCTAATACCATGTTTGAAATAATAGGATATTCTCACACAGGATAAACACCTTCAGTAACCACTCACATAAATAGATCAAATATCAATACATCGATATTTTTACATGGTTAAAACCATAGTCCATGGCCCTTTCCAACGTGACGATTTGAGGTAATATATTAATGCAAAAGGAAAAAAAATTAAAAGATATTTTTTCACAATCGATCATCAACAAATGACCCTCCATGTTCTTTAAATAGAGATCATGGACCAATTGGGTGCTAAGTCATGGATCAATATAGTCATTAAGATCGAGGAGAATATGAGTCATCAGATCACTCTATGTCTAGAACATATCGTGATTGTCGGATTAGATAACTACAAATGCATATTAAAGAAACACAATAAGAAACACACTTTATCCTAAAGACATATTAGAATAAGTTGAAATTAACTAACTCCTAAGTGTCCAAATATCTTAACAATCTTCAAATCTTTAAAAAATTGAACATTCTCACCCTTAACTAGTGTGCTTTGAATATTTTTTGTAGGAACTTGCAATCTTTTAGTCAAAATAACATTGACGAAATTATGCTTGCTAGTAGGTTTATATAAATAATAATCTTGTTGAATACATCCATGAACGTTTAATAGGAAGTTTGTGCATAAAAAAAAAATTGGTACTCTCTTTACCCTTATTCCCAACATGAGACCACCTATCTAAAAATACTTTTTCATATCCTTTATTTGAAAATGCCTTCATATTTTCATGGTTAAGCAAACTCCACTATATGGCCACATCCCCTATTAAATAAATAGGAAGATAATTTTTCCAAAGATTTTTCCATGAGGACTTCATCTCTTTTATGTATTCTTCAATACTATGACCATCATGTTTACCCATAAAATACATGTTCCTTAGGAAACCCCAAAAATAGAACTAGTGTTTTGAATAAATAACTTACTTTACAATGAATTTCATTTATGTGGCTAGGGTTTGAGGCAGATAATATAAAATTATCATAATTTCTATGATACTCTGCAGCTACTAACATTGGTTTGACTAAAATATGGGCACTCTATCAAAATATATCTGATCTAAAAATTGTGTGGATGTCACTGGAAAACCTCTAAAATAGTGGATTTTAAATCAACTATAACTTCACTTCCCAGACTCCGATTTGGACAATTGTTTTTGAAATTGGGTGTTTTTTCAAGAGGAACTAATATCTGCATCTAGTTTCTTCATATTCTACATAGAAAGTTTCAAAAATTGATCTACATGTTTCCATTCTCGTTTTTCCTTCAAAAATTTGCAAAAAGAGAAAAAGAACTTCCACTTTATGCTCAAGAAAGAGATTTGATACCACTTGTTATGATCCTTAACCAAATAAATTGATTCACAAAAGAGATATTATAAATTCTCCACACTTCATTAATATCAAACACCCTTAAGGTAGGAAAACACCTTACAATTGATCATTTTATAGAAGGAATCTACTTCTATTCACTTTCCTCTTAAGGTTGGGAAACCTCTCAATGAGCTAAGTTCCAAATACAATGAACCACAATTCCAAAACTCTGATTTGGATGATTTTTTTAAGTTGGGTGTTTTTCAAGAGGATCTAAAATATACAATTAGTTTCTTCAAATTCTTCATAGAAAGTTTCAAAAATGGATCTAAATGTTGTTGTTCTCTTTTTTCCTTCAAAAATATGTAGAAGGAAAAAAATATCTTGCACAATAAAGAGCTCTAATACCACTTGTTATGATACTTAACCCAGAAAATTAAAACGCAAAAGAGATATCATAAATGCTCCACACTTTATTAATATCAAATGCCCTTAAGGTAGGTAAACACCTTACAATCGATCCTTTTATGGAAGGAATTCACTCTTATACACTTGCCTCTTAAGGTTGGGCAGCCTCTCAATGAGTTAAGATCCAAATACAATAAACTCCACACTTCTCATAAGGAGGGCACTATCTTTATTTATAACTAGCAAGATAACCCTAATCATAACAACCTCCTAACTACCTAGTGGACTTTCTTTAATGAGGCCCCATTACATTTATTCAATAATAACTACCATAGTGGACCTTATTTAATAATAACAATCATAGTAGACCTAGTCCACCTTACATTGAATGGCCTACACTAGTATTACTATACTATGGTCCTTTTGGCCTCATATTACACCCCTAAGAAGGATACCATCATTAGAGAATAAATAGAATCAACCATTAACTTATATAATCGACCGCGGTCAATGATAGTTAACCATATTTGTTAGTGGAAATTATGTCAAGGGTTAGTGATTCATTAGTGGGGTAGCATAAACCATGGAACACCATATGAAACCATGGCTAATAAAAGGTAAACCATGGTGAACCATAGTAAACCATCATTATTTGGTTAGGGTAGGTCACAAAGTATCCACTTAGTGAACCTATGACATAGTGTGTGCATTCATGGGATATTAAATAATACCCCTAATTTCACTATATATTGAAAAATATATCCCAAAATCCTTTTTTTGAACCCCCCTCCCAATACATATTTCCAATTAAAAAACCCATATTTTTACCAAATGCTACTTTTTATCCCCCCCAATACTTATAAATGCCCCTATACCCC
>SNQJ01S0036377.1:11505-54696 GCA_010110895.2 Picea sitchensis
ACAAGGTTCAGGGTAGCACCCTGAAATTTATTCTTTTTTGGCAGTTTTTGCTATTTTTTCGTTGTTTTTAGCGGTTTTCTAAATTAATCCTAGATAAAGGGATTAGGGTTTTGGTAGATGCATAATACCTAAAATATTGTATATATTGTATTGTGAATGGTGAAATTAATACAATTAAGAGTTGAGAGGTGCAACACTAAGGAAGGCTACTTTTCTCTCGGTTAAGGGTTTCCAACATAAATCTCCATGTACTATGTATGAGCCATTGATTAATTTTTGTTTTGCTTAAGAATCTATATGCCTTTCTTTACATCACGGGTTTAAAACTTACACTACTAACATAAAATGCTTACATCCAACTATGGGCACTTATAGTCAACCATGGTCAACCATTTTTGTTAGCATAAAATATGTTAAGGGTTAGTGATTATTTAGTTGGGTAGCATCAAGCATGGAAAACCATATGCAATCATAGTAATCCATAGTTAACTATCATGAGTAGTTTAGAATTAGGGGGCTAGTAACATCAACCATTATCATAATAAGCCTACATTCAACCATGGACCCTTAGAGTTAATCATAGTAAATCCAAATCAACCATATTAGTCAGTGGAAATTATATTAGGGGTTAGTAATCGGTTATTGGGTTAATATTTACCATGGAAAACCATATGCAACCATGGTCATCCATAGTCAACCATCATTATTGAGTTAGGGGTTAGGGGCTTAGTGGGTTAGTAGCATCAACCATTGACATAATAGGGTTGTATTTAACCTTGGACACATATAGTCAACCATGATCAACTATTGTCAAACATAATCAACCATATTTGTTAATGGCCATTATGTTAGGGGTTAGTGGTCAGTTAGTGGGGAGCATCAACCATATGAAATCATGGTCAACCAAGATCAGTCATGGTCAACCATAATCGACCATCATTAATGGGTTTAGGGCTCGAGGGTTAGTAGATTACTAAACTTAACTATTAATGTATTAGGGCTACATTCAACCATGAACACCTATGAATTAATTATCAAGAGAATTCCTCAAAAAAAACCACTTATCAGTTTCGAAATTTGTTTTCAAGACATAAAGAGGAAATTTCCATTTGATTAAATCATTTATAATAAACTTGTTTGGACATGCTTTTCAGTGCTCTTGTAACCAAATGAAGATGCAAAATTATCCAATTGTCCAACCAATGTGTACTGTAAAAATGACTTTTTCATTGTTATTCTCAGCATTATAAGTATGTCTAAATCAAGTCAATTRCATCAGAAAAGTGATGCTAATGCWAGAGCAACTTTGGACTTAATATATGACACTTAGACAACCATATTAATGACAATTAGATATAGGAGAGATCCAATTTGAAAATACCATGAGGAAAAAAGTAATTTTTGGACATTATTTTGGTGGTGAATCATTCAAAATATTGTAATATCAAATTCTTTAAAAAATCATTGTTACAATAAAAAAAAATGTTGACTTAAAAAGACCTCTTTCCCATCTCTATCTCTAATTGTTCAATGGCCTAATCTTTTCTTTATTATCATGCATTTTCAAGCAATCTCCGATGTTAATCTTGCATTATTAAGCCCATCATGGAACCAACCATTCCATCAAGCTTAATATAATTACCCTTCTCATTTACAAACATAACGTGACCCGAAAAGATAACTCTAAAATGCAAATTCAATTTCTTCATATCCTCTGTAACAACATCCCATTAATTAAGTCAATTAAAATAAACTCTACTTAATGTAAATGAGTACTGAGAGCAAAAACAAACCACTAATAATCTCTTAAGAGAAAATATATAAAATAGAAAGTGATAGTAATGTCCATGCAAATACGGTGTCCAAATATTTATCGTAACCTCCAAATGTTCATCACAACCTTTCTCTAAAAGCTACTTTTTCCCACTCAAAGAGAAAGGCACTAATCAAATGATAAATATAGATACCTGTCATATTGTATGGCTAGGTGGGTCTTCACCACTTTGCCTAGTCATGATAAATACAAATACTTGTCATATTTTATGGCTAGGTGGGTCTTCACCACTTTGCCTAGTCAAGTGATAAATGCATATACTTGTCATATTATATGGCTAAGTGAAAGTATATGGCTAGGTGGGTCATCACCACTTTGCCTTGCTTTTAGATATCACATATCTTATACAATACCCCTTCATTAGACACATGTTATATGACTAGATGGGTATTCACTACTTGCCATTTGTCATAGCATAACCAACTCTCTCTTCAATGAAAACCATTTCCATATCTTTATTTTATTCTATAATTTATTTTTTTAAAGATTACATCATGCTCATATCATATATGTTTAATTTAGGGGAAACTAAAATTAGCTTATTTTCGGAGATTGATCATATTTATAATAGCATGTGTAAAATTGTTCTCTAAATAAACTATTTTTTTCCCTTTAGAACTTTGGCCCTACGCTCTCACTATGAATCTTACATGGTACAACTTGTACATTATAAAATAATCCTTCTCAACCTTAGATCACCTCCTCCTCTTAGTTGTGTTTTATAATTTGTTATTGTAGACCTATGCCCAAACATAAAGGACTTGTGCAATAAAGATTATGGTAATCCTATTTTTTCAATGATAATTATGGTTTGTTTGTGTTTTATATATTAAACTAAATAAATTTAGTGAAATTGTTGATTGTGGATCTAAATAGTTTCTTAAAATATGTGGAGGAAACACAACTTTATAACCTTTGACATTTTAAAACAAGGCTTAAATTTACTAGCATCTAATATTTATTTATAAAGAATAGATATAATCATTTTAATTAGATATAAATTTGTTTTTTAATGTTAATATGTATATAAGTAAGGAGTATTAGGTGATAAAATTATATAATTTATTGACAATGTTTTTTTTAAGTTTATTATTCTAATTTAACATGATTAACAAGATTTTTAATATTTACATAAGAAATTGCATTTAGTGATTTGGTCTCTAATATTTACATAAGAAATTGTATTTATGTTGATTTAGGGGAAAAAATTCCCAACCAATTGTGTTGGAGAGTGGAAATTGAAGATGAACATAAATTTTGGATTACAAAAACATTTATGTTGATTTAGGGGAAAAAAATACCCAACCAATTGTGTTGGAGAGTGGAAATTGAAGATGAACATAAATTTTGGATTACAAAAGCATTGCCTTTCAATGCAAATATAGTTTTGATCATGAACATGTAGCAACCTCATGTTTGAAGGAAATTTTTATACAAACTACTAAAGGGAAAACGAAGAATCCTTCATGAGTATTTGAAGATGGACCAAAATCGGACAAAACCAAGCAAAACAATAGAGATGAACAATCTGGGGCTTAAATTGTGAATAAGAATAGAGAAGATGGGATCATACACGATACACCAAATGTTACATGATGATTATAAGAGGGAACACATCCATCTAGGCAATGATAAACATGTAGAAGATATGGATGGAGGTGAAGACCATGGAATTGAATGTGAGAACTTAACACCTAATAGAGAAACACTTGTTGTCTTGGTAGTTGATAAAGCAAAGTTTTCTAAGTTATCTATCATTTTAATGATTTACGATTCAAAATCAACATATAGATGACCATACTTGAGTTTTACAACTTTGTTATGGTATATATCGCAATGTGTATTATAATATGATGTGTTTTATTATTGTATAAGTTTTTTTCATATTTGTTAGATTTAAATATTTGTATCAATTAATGCAATTAACTATTGTTAATGGTATACAACTCGATGCAAGATAAACTACTACCCTTAAATAATGTATTTTCTAGTACATGTAAAAATGTATGGAAATTCTTAAGTGTTTTGGGTGTTAAATATAAATAATATCGTACATCTAAGAAAGATTGTTTTCTATAAAATGTATGGTATAAAGATAAGTATGTATCTCCAAAATGCTATATATTCGACTACCAGGTGTGGACATGCAACACAGATAAGTGACACACCTAACATTAGTGATGCACTTACTCTCACACATAAGAAATGAACCTCACCCATGCTCATAAGCCACACACTCATGTGTGTATGCCACACACCTAACCTATAGATGAACCTACCCACACACCTAGACTAACCTATGCATGTCAGTGATACATGTAACATAAGTGTTGCACCTAACATGTACACATAAACAATGTATCTAATCCATGCACCTAACCAACTCCACTCATCTTGGGACTATGTTCTACTTATCATGCATCCTACATTAATAGTTTTTATTTTAGATCATTTTTACCCCTCTACTAACAAGGTCATTATTTATTTCCCATCAATATATTTCCAACAAGCCTAAGTTTTCTAAAAATTAATCTTATACTGATGAATTGTGGTTTGCATGAGTTTTTCATGATTAGTGGGTCAAGTTAGGGTGATAAAATGTTTTGAGACTAACAAATTCCATGATTTGTCCCTAGAGTGCATACCTGATAGTTGGATGGTTTAAAGTATCAAGAGAGCTTCACAATGATATATCATATGCCATATTTTTTCCTCCGTGACAAAATGACAATTGTCACATTTTATGGTATGTCAAGTTGGTTCAAAACAAAGATACAATTCAAGCATTCAATCTACTTCCAAACACATATGTATTACATAATTAATTCTTCCACCATTTAGTACTCTCATGATTCTTTCCAATGATATATGATATGCATGATTTTTGCTCCTAGTGATCCATTGACAACTTTTGCAATTTCAAGTACATAAACACAATAATAATTTGGGTGTCCATGAAGTGGTTCATTTTCAGGGATTGAAATTTTCCATTAGAGACATCTTGTTTACATAACCAATGCTTCCACCATTTTGTGTTGGCTAAAATATTTGCAATTATATATGACACACATGATTTCACCTATTAGTAATCTACCTACAACTTTTGGAATTTCAAGTGCATAAACATGATTATTCAAAAAGGTCATGAGTGGTTTTTTTTCATAGATTAAAATATGTTATAAACTATGACCAAGTTGTAGGACTAGTCGTTCCATGATTTAGTGCATTCCAAGTGCTCTCTAATGACATATAACAAGCCCAATTTCCCTTTCTTTTTTCATATAAAAATGCATAGGAAACTTAGAGACTTCACCACTGTTGACAAGTTGTAACCAAGGTAAACCACTGGTATTGATAATCAAAAGATGACACATAAGGCATGGAAATAAAACCTAGGGGGACACAACCTACACATACAAAGGATACAAAAAGGAAAACAAAATAGGATGCAATGAGACATAGAAAGACACAAGAAACATAATTGGGAAACAAAATGGGAAGAGAAATTATGCAAAATAAGACATAGTAGGATGAAAAATAGGATGCATAAAGATTTAAAAAAGGATGCAAATAAGAATGCATGAACAAATAGGATGTAAAAAAAAATATGACACAAATGAGACATAGAAGTATAAAAAAAACATCGATGGACCCAAAATACGATGTAGTAGGATGCAAAATGGAATGCATAAGGACACAAAAACAAGACACAAAGAAAGTGTCATGCATCCTAAATCTATTTTTTCTATCATATGGAATGCAAAATGAGATATTGCAACCTTATTTTGCAATAATGCTACAAGTTGAGGGACTTCACTGACTCAATTGTGCACTCATGTGTAGAGTTGATTTATACATTATTCTCTTCATAACTTAGAAGAAAATGCTCCTCTCCCATCACTAGTATAGAAAAAAAATTGCTTGCTTCTCAAGCAACCAAGAAAGGCATTTTCCCATTAAGTAACAAAACTTGATTTGTAGTATTTCTTGACTAGGAATTTTCAATGAACTTACCCATCAAGGGTGCAATATTGGGGGGGTGGGGGTGGGGATTTCCATCATATAATATATTTATCTTGTAGATGCAAATATTCTTTGACAATATTGAACATAATTATACCCTTAAGACCTTAGTGTTCAAACTAGGGCTCTAATACCACTTTGTCACATACATGACTTCATTCCCTTTGGAATGGATCATAATTCATATATAAATCTTCCCCAACTCTTCTTGTACTCAATAAAATCACCACATGTAGACAAGTGTTTTACTATGTAAACAAGAAAAACAGTATATGTCAGTCCATAGTTCAAATCTGAAAAAACTTTCAAAATTGGAATTACAAGCCTTTAATTTTATCATATAAAAAATAACATAAAGGTGTTAATTTTAGTATAGTCTAAACATGATAAATGATTAGGGCATTTGATGCCTAGCTATAAGCATTTTGATCGAATGACAACTTGTTGTTGGGGTTATGAGATGACAAGGGCCATGGGCTTTCTAGGCTCTCTCTCTCTCAAGTTTATTAGGGCTTGCACCTAAACACACTAAGCCTAATAGGGAAAAGGGAAAAACATAATTGAGCATTCAATCACACCAACTAAATAGAGTGGGATGTATAGTAGCTCAACTTTCAACTTCTTAACAAAATAAATGTTGCAACAAATAGTTGGGTAGATTCCTAGCACCAATGTAGATCAAACCTCTTTGTCAATTTCCATTGGTTAAAGGCTCAATCCTTCCTAGCACTAGTTAAACAAAAATTTTGTTATTAATCTGCATTGATAACAATATATCCAATGTTAATCTTACACTACCAAGTCCCTCATTAGAGAAAGAATTCAATGGATATTGGTATAACTACCCTCCTCATATAGATACACACTTTGGTCTAAAAAAGGTGAACCTAGAATTGCAAATTTAAATTCATCATTTTCTCTAAAACAACATCTCCTTGCTTCTCTCAATTGATATGAACTAGACTTGAGTGTAAATGAGTATGTGTGATGGCAGAAAGAACCCCTAAGTCTCAAGATGAGGTATATATAGTAAGAAGTGGTAGGTAAGATGTTGATGCTAATGTGTATAGAAGTGAGGTCCAAGAACCCCTAATAGTCTCAAGATGAGGTATATATAGTAAGAAGTGGTAGGTAAGATGTTGATGCTAATGTGTATAGAAGTGAGGTCCAGATATTACTCACCAACTCTTTTTTCTCATTCTACTTTTTTTTCCACTCAAAAAGAGACTATGAAAGTGATATATATTTATCATGTCATGTGGATATTGAGGTCTTCACCACTTGCCTTGTCTGTAACTTGTCATTTGTCATATATGACTAACCTCTGAGTGAAATGATAAATATTTGTCATGTTATATGGTTATGTGGGTCTTCACCACTTGCCTTACCTCTAACTTACCACTTGTAATATAATAATCCTTTCTCCTTAATAACAACCATTCCTTTTATTTAACTTACTTTTTGAAAATTATGTCATGCTACCTCATAATCATATATTCAAATTTAAAAATAAATTATTTTCTAATGTTGCTTAAATTTTCTAGAGATAAAATATGTGAAAGATTAGATGTTTCATACTCTTTCACATAGTTTGTCTCCAAAAAAAAAAAAATCAAACAACATAATAAATAACCTTAGAAATCTACATTCTTAAAAATTATTTCCTACTTAAAACAATTATATTTACAAATAAAATTTTAACTTTATATTCTCACTAACAACTTTACATAATTATTCTTAAAAATTATTTCCTACTTAAAACAATTATATTTACAAATAAAATTTTAACTTTATATTCTCACTAACAACTTTACATAATTATAATAAAACATATACATTATAAATACTATAAATAAATACTATAAATACTGCCTCTCATTAAACTTAACATAAACAAAATATTTACTTAATATATACCCCATTAAAAACTTTACATTGTCATGGTACAATATATACATTATAAATACTAATCTCATAAAACCAAGCACTTATACATTACATTATGAATATCAAAATAAGATATCATATTTTTTAATATATAACTTTATGTAATTTTAAATTATATATTCAGGAATCATCCAATCTTTAGATTGAGATATAATCATATAATATTTATTCAATGATTAATATAATTATAAATATTTTGTAAATTAATAAATTAACATTATTGGTTATAAATGTAGTTTTACAACATTACTTGCATAAAATTCCATGTGAACATGTTTGTGCCAGTCTCAACATGTATCATAATTTGTGCATGGAGGTTTATGCCGACCATATACAATAACAATAATGATAAGCCTATACTTTTTTTATACTTAAAAAAATATTAAGCGAAATGGTTGATCACGGATCGTAAATATTTTTTTATTCCTTGAATAATTTTTTACTCTTTGATTGAATATGTGACATTGAACCAAACTTCAAGATCGTTGACATTCGAAAATAATGCTTAAATTATTAGCATTTAATATTGGCATAGAATCAATATCATGATGTGAATTAGATATGACCAATTTTTAAATGATAATGAATTAGATATGAACAATTTTTAAATGATAATGTATGTATAAAGGATGAGTATCATAGTCATGAATTAGATTCTTCGAATTTTCAAAAGAAAGATTTATGATTTTATTTTAATAGGGTAAAGTTATTATTACCCATACAAATTTCAACAAATTTTAAAAGTAAACAAAAATTAAATAAAATACAAACAAATAAAAAAAAAGTGAGTAAAAAAATTCAATTAAAAGACATAACAGCAAACGAACCTATCTTTACAAAGTGTCGTCTAAAGGAGAAATTGGAAGAAAAAGTTGAAGAAAACTTTAAAATTAATTTATTAAAACTTAAAAATTAAATTTAAACTTAAATTCAAATAATTATCCTTTCCATTTTTATTTATCAAAATTATGGATATTTAAAAATAAATTGAAATGCTTTTTAAATAGAAAAGAATTTATCTTTGCAAATTAAAATATTCATATTATTTTTATTCATATTAATTTGTATTTTTTTTTATCTAAAAAAGAATAATTCTACAACAATCTAGCAATGACATTATCTATTTAGACAAAATCTGTTTTTAAATAGAAAAGAATTCATCCTTGCAAATTAAAATATTTATATTACTTTTTTCTTTTTTTTTTGTTAATTTGAGCCACACCAACCCTTAACATGGTTGGATTTTTTGTCTCCGCAGGTTTCGAACCGGTGACTTTAACAACACGAAGTGGCTTAACAACACACTCCGTCACCAACTCTCCTACACCTCAGGGACAATATTTATATTACTTTTATTCGTATTAATTTGTATTTGTATTTTTTTTTATCTAAAAAAGAATAATTCTACAACAGTTTAGCAATGACATTATCTATTTAGACAAAATCTATTTTGAGTCATTAATCTATTTTCTTACATCTAAAATAAATGAACTCTTTACCAATGAAAAGTAGATTTAAATCATACTCTAAAACCATATCTTGTATTAATTGTCTAACAAATTTTGACAATATCTTTTTTAATTAAAATTTTATCTATTTTGGAATTTCATTTATTTTTATCAAAATATGATCAATTTTTTTAAATGTGTTATTTTGAAGATTATTAAATAAAACCATTTAAATATACTAATAATCAAGAAAACTTTATCAATCCACTATTACTAAATTACATCCAACTTCACATATGAACAAGAGAGCTATAAAGTAGCAAGTCCTTGCGTAGCTCACACAATCTCTTAGAAAATTGGTAATAGGGTCAATTGCAATTGTGGTTACCTTTCAAATCTTTGCTTCCACGAGATTTGAATCAATTGGATATGGAATTGTGTGTGGAATTAGAATTGCATATACGAGGAATATCACATTTGGAGAAATTGGATCATTGATATGAGACATTGGGTCTAGAGAAATTGTTCGTTGTGAATCTGCACCTTGAGTGATTCTTTGTTATTGGTGGTCTATATTCTCCTGTTGGTTTCACTACCAAGAGTCAACTTTCATAAGTCTATCATGGTTTCTCCTCAACTTATAATGCACACTATCATAATTTGTTAGTTGGTTACCAAGGTCTCATTGACCCTTTCGAATGAAATAAATCAGTTGAGATAGTAAGTAGAATAAGATGGGCCATTCCACTTCCAAGGAGGGAAGAGCCCAACAATAACACTAAGTTAAATCCTCTTCTTTGTCTTATATTGCTCTTATTGTCTACCTTCCTATCTTTTGTTCTATTTGTTGATAATAATTGTGTTATACTATGTTATATCTAACTAAATAAACTAACTAGCGTAAACAACTAACAACTAGTTATAAACCAAGAAACAAGGTAATAAATAAAGTATTGTATCCTATGTAGTACAAAGTGATTCAATGACTATCATTTAGTCACAAAAAAATGAGTTTATGAGCTTCATGATAACTCTATAGGATGAATTGAAATGGTTTCTGATTTCTAGCAAATAGCCAATGGGCATGTTTGACAATGTTGCCCTATAATTGAAAACTAATGATCATGGTGTATCGTAATAACATAATCCAAAGAGGCAACGGAATATCCAGTTACTCGTTAAGATGTAAATGCTATGTCTTGGACCATCATAAAAAAATGTAACGCCAATAATTCATGTTGGAAAGGAAAAACTTTGTAGGATTTATACATAGTGACTTAATCGATACCTACTCAAGCACACATGCCAATGAAAGAAACATGCCAAAACACTTACTATAAACCAAACCCGGTGGGGTTAAGGCTTAGTTAGGGCAGAGTGTAGTTGATTATTATGCCAATGCTATGGATGTGGTTACTTGGATGTATGTAAAGTGTCATATGCTAATGCTAGCATAAGAAAACACAAGCCACATTCCACTCCACTATTTCCATATCATTAAGTTGGCTATCCTCTTTTGCTTTCGCTCACCTATGAGTCCCTTAAACTTTAAGAAAAAATTACATATGCAAGTCTAAAACTGGTTGATCCCACAGAGATGGAGAGGTAGAGGTGGGAGAAGCACAATAACAAGAGGGTTGGAAAAAGATGGAAAGTGCACGTGTGTGTTCATGGGTCCATACCACATCTAATAGTCTTTGAATGAGTTTGCACCTATTTATTTTGCAAATTGGGGCTTGATTAAAATTACAATGATCCAAATAAAGTGTGTTTCTTTGTAGTTTCTCATCTGTTTCTGGCAATTATAGGTCTATCTACATTAGCATTTCCTCATTGGTGTTCTACGTGCCTTGAAACATTTAAGTACCAAAGAGGAGATCCATAATGTCATTATGATGACCTTACTACACTACTATGAAAGAGAAAGCTTGGGCACGACCTTGGCTTTTCAAACTTCTTTCTTTGATGAACTAACCATACATGTGCAAGGGAGGGAAATGGCCTTCAACTACATAGGTAGCAACTACCACCACATCTATTACAACTACCTATGCACCATCTATTTTCTTTCCTCTTTATGTGCTTAGTAAGTGGTGTATATCTTCCATAAATAGATAACTAGTAAGGTATATGTGCCACACATCGTGGAAAACCAGTTGAGCAAAGGTGATGTGTCTTCCAAAGGAGATAGTGTGATTAAGAGAGGATAAGTGTCACACCGACACCGAAGTAATGGAAAACTTGTAGTCATTACAACTACATCAACAAGCCTAGGATCTACTCACAGAGACAACTGAATCAAGTAGGAGAATTGATGGGCAAGATTAAAAAAGGGCCCAAGATCGGCAAGCTATAACTTTGATCACACAAATACCTTCAAGGCACATATTGCATATTTAGTTTTTATGATTTTCTGGGGAGCTTTAGTACGTTGCTAGTCCCTTGCAAAAGTTTATTTCAATTCCATCAATGGCCACACAAAGGTGGTTGTAATGGGAATCAAATCCATTGAATACTTAGACTTCGACACAAGCATGCATGCCAAGGAGTTCAACAACTCTATAATCTTTAAGTTCACATAGGGCATACATAGTGTATCTCAAGGAGCACCATAAAAACCATCATACCTTTAATATATGAGTCAAGATGGTGTTAGCCATACCTACAACATGGATAATTTTGTTCACTTGTTGAGTACGACACCTACAAATGCAATTGAAGACAAGTGCCAATGATATATGATACAAATAGAATTTAACACAGTACCTGCCAATTATATGTGGAGAATGACTAATATAATTGATGATTCCAAATAAAAGTAATCAAAGAAATACACAAAAATGACATTTATTAATGCACATCATTACTTTTTTTCCAACGAGAAATTAACTCGATTTATATTAGAGATATAAATCATTTACATCACAAGTAGCCATTACAATTTGTCCCGGAGACCCAGCCGGATTTGACCTCGAGACCTCCTCCCAACACTTGGAGAAAGGTACTTGTCATTACCAACCGCGCTGTCTCACGGGACTCATATTAATGCACATCATTACTTCACTTCCTTATCTTTAACATTAATTTTTTTACAATTTCTATGCTTTTGAATTTCAAATATAAGAAATACCATTTTTATGTTTTCTAAGTTCAAATATAAAAAATGACATGTATAATTTATAATTTGATGTTGATGTATTGAAATCCAAATTAAAAAACAAAATAAAATAATTATATATTTTAAACCAAAAAATCTTTTGAAAACTTTACATAAATAAATAATAAACATATGTTTCACTTTGATAAACTGAAGGAGATTGAAGTGGAATTGAGTTCTACCAGAAATATTCCCACTCAATAATTTGTAACATAAATATTCCCACTTTGGCAAACAAAGTGCAAGATTTTGATTAAGTTATATCCGGATGTAGTAGACGTGTCGAGTAAAACTACTATCAAATGTCGATTGATGTGTCTCTCTGCAACCAACAAAGCGCACAGTATGGTGACGATGGTCGATTAAAGTCAATTCTGATCAACCATGGATACCAGAAATCCAAGATCCATTACTGGGAAGAGGACAAAATTGTTGAAAAATGTGCGGCTGAAACGAAAATGCAAGAAAGTGTTTTAAATGAATTGAGACAAAGGACACTTGATGTCCAAAGACATGAGAATGGACATATGGTAGGCTGTCATTAAAAGTGGACCCATTTAACTTGGACCATAAATGCCACACTTCATCATATATTTTGAAGCCTCTGGAACATTAGCTGAGCTATGCACAGTTAAATTACGTCAATTGTCATCATACTTCTCTGTAGTGGAACACTACAGTGATGCCATGATTCAGCTGGGATGTAAATAGTCCAGTTAGGTCAATTGCCATTACATCTCAGCTTTGGAATATTCTATCATACTTCTCTGTAGTGGAATACTACAGTGATGCCATGATTCAGCTGGGATGTAAATAGTCCAGTTAGGTCAATTGTCATTACATCTCAGCTTTGGAATATTCTTTCCACTTGGAAAAAAAATTCAAACTTTGAAAAATAATTAATTTGTTAGAGTGATCTATACTAGGTTTACTGATTACAATTATAATTCAAGAAATTCAATAGTCCATATATTAATAATTTATGATTTAACAAAAATCAATATACCAAGAATTTATGACTTAACAAGAATCAAGATGTTTAAAAACACATCAGTAAGATTTTACTGAACCAAATATTTTATCAATACTGAATCTCGAGTGAAAAGAATGCAAAACCTACCTTTGAAACATTGGCTAAACTATGCACAACTAAAAGACACACCCATGAGGTATTACTGAGCCAAATATTTCATCCAAGATTGAATCCTAGTAGAGAAAGAATGCAAATGCAAGACCTACCTTTAAAACATTAGCTGAACTATGCACAGAAATTAGGTCAATTGTCATCATACTTCTCTGTAATGGAACACTACAGAGAGATCATGATTCAGCTGGGCATATAAATAGTCCATTTTGGTCAATTGCCATCGCATCTCAGCCCTGGTGGGATACTCCACTTAGATCTATAATGGGTTCAGCTTTTTTCAGGGGAAAGATTGTCACCAAACTTTTTTGTCCTTGTGCAGCGTACATCAATCCGGCCCTTTTCCACAGCAAGGATTGTGAACGGACAGTGCCACCAATAGGGTAGCAACACCTACCACAAACAAGAAAATCATGACAGACCGAAAAGCAGGCATGACAAGCACACACAAACAATTACTCCACTTAGGGGGGCAGAAATTAAAACTTTTGATGGATTGTAAAGTGAGAATTCAATGCACACATAGAAAATTGTCGAGAGCCCTATTTTTAAGATGGTGCCAGGAGAAGATCCCCAAAAATCCCTTTGACTTTGTAAAATTGTGTTTATTGTGGAATAGTTAATTGGCTTTTTTAATATGAGCATGAGGTGGTGCGCGGCATGTCTATATAAACCTCCTCCCAAGCCAGTTGGAAGATGTGCTCACGTTCCGTCTTTCGAGAAACAATCTATTTTGTATGCTGCATTGTTCCTCTTTTTCACCTCAAGCTTCTGCAAGTTGGAGAGCTCTTCGTTGCATAAAACCCATCTCTTGATTGTTTTCTCCTGGGAGAGCAAAATGGGTTCTCAGCAGAAGAGCAGCCTACTCCTCCTTGCTCTGATGATGATGATAATAAGCTTAGCATTTGTGCAGGAATTGCAGGCAATTCCCATCTCGAGTAAGTACTTTGGCCCGTCTTTTCTTTGGGACTTGTCTTATTGTATTATATATAACAATGGGTTCATAATCGGGTATTAGTAGTTTATAATGTCATCCTTTACTTTATGAATGAACCAGTTTTTATAATCTGTGGGATTAGAATTGCGATCCTCTTCGAAGTTCTGAGAAGCCCACTTGCTTTTTTTGTTGATTATTGTTACATTAGTGCATGTGTTATTACTGTGTTGGAGTCAGCAACATCGCACAATTTCAATTTTGGGTTATTGTCTCATGGCAATTTTTCTCCTGCAGGGACTCTGAGATTGGCAGACCAGAAGAAGGAGGTAAAAAATCATTGAGTTTCATGTGAATTTTGTATTCTTATTGCCTCTAGGCTTTCTAGGCCAGGATGGCTCTCTTCTTTGTCCCAAAAAGGGGTTCACAAGAGACAAGTGTGGCCTAAAGCTTTGTGAACCCAGAATCATGGTCCTGCATGTTAAAAGTGAATCTTTTTGGCTTTGTGGCTTGTTTACTTTAATGCTGGGTCATGGGGGTATCTCTATGGCTATCCTATCCATCATGGTATGTCCTGTCTCTGGAGGTCGGTAATATGCTAGTAAGCTTAAGTCAACTAAACTCTAAAGATCGTGTTTTGCTTTGCAAGCCTGTAAAGGGTGTCTTGTTAATTCCCTTGGCTTAGTTACTGGCTTGTGTAATTGTAAGTCTAATCAATCCCATGGGATTTGCATGGGATATGAGAGTCTCTTTTCTATTCCGAGGATAACCTCATGGGAAACCAGAGGGTTGTTTTTCCACATTCGTAAATGACATTTGGAGTAAACCTGTGTAAACTAGTGCACCTCTTCTAGGTGATTTGAACTGCGCACCTGCCAGCATTGCACTAACCAAAGGCCCAATAACATTGGCAATAACTAGTTGAGCTAACCCCTTGTACTGGATATGAGAGACTTTAAGCATATTCTTTGGTGGATTGGCCTTTAAATGGTTTTGATTATAACTCCTTTGCATATTCTTTCATAACATTGGCAACAAGCCCAATAACATTGGCAACAACCAGTTGAGCTAACCCCTTATACTGGATATAAGAGACTAGTGGATTGGCCTTTAAATAGTTTTGATTATAACTCCTTTGCATATTCTTTCATATCATTGGCCACAACCAGTTGAGCTAATCCCTTGTACTGGATATGAGAGACTTTAAACATATTCTTTCGTGGATTGGCCTTTAAATGGTTTTGATTATAACTCCTTTGCATATGCTTTCGTGGATTGGCCTTTAAATGGTTTTGATTATAACTCCTTTGCATGTGCTTTCGTGGATTTGCCTTTAACGTTTTGATTATGACTTCATTTTGAGCGCTCGGGGCTCAAACATGAACTCCATGCTTATTAGGCACCCACGTTCCTGCTGTAGCTTGGAAGGTCCGCATCTGCTGCATATGTTTAGGACTCAGCTGCTCTCAAAGCTCACACGCCCCTATTTTTTTAGGGCTATTAACCCAGTTCACACCCTCTACTGGGGTTCATTTCAGTTAGAGAATTAAGAAGAATAAACCTAACCTGATTTTGACAGGCCCCATAACTGTGAGTGCTTCCTACCTTGATGGAAGAAGGCTTGGTATTCCATTTGAACCTTTGGTCTGGAATTTCCGGACTTGTTGCCTTAATGTGCATGCAGATTGCTTTGGTCTGTCACAATCAGAAAAAGCATGAGTCTCCAAACTTCAAAAAGATTTAGCAACTCTTAACTAATCAGAAGCAGGAATCAGGCCTTGCCTGGTTTCTATGCAATGGGAATTGATCAAGGTAACTTGGTAGGAACAAATATTTCTTCGGCAAGAGAGCCATGTCATGTTGACATTCTAAAAAATATATAGTTCTTATTGTTATACTTATGATAAGAATACACAATAAAATTTTCAGATAATTACTTAACCTTTTCTGGTCATCCAAAAATATGCATAGCTTTAAATGTAGCTTCTGACAACTGTCTGAAAGTTTCTTCTTTTTAAATGGTTGTTTAGATCAAATAACTACCACCTGTATGTTCTGTGATGTTCTACCAAAAGCTTGCTAGCTAATGTCAGAAATCATAGCTGGAGCCTGGGATTCTATGTTCACAAGATTATCAATATTTTTACAAAATAACTATCCCATTTGTATCATTACAGTTTAATTTCAAATTGCAATAATTTATTTTCTAGGGAATCTCTGTATCTCTCTGACAATGACAATGAGCGTGATACTGTTACAATATCTACTTTATGTATCACTGAGAGAGTCTTAGAGAAATGGCTAAACAAACTGCAGCCTGACATTTTTTCTTTATATTTGCATACGGAACAGATAGTTCAAGAAGAGACGTGGAACCTAGAGGCAGATAACATTTTTTTCCATGGCCGAAGTGACATCGAAAGCCAAGACTATCCTGGCTCTGGTGCTAATCATAGTCATGAACCCCGCCCCCCTGGAAGACCATAGCTTGCTTTTGTGATGCAAAGTTGAGTTTGCACAGGCTTGCATTATTTCTGCTACTGTGCACTTATCACTTTGTATAACTGCTGTACTGCTAAGAAGGTATTGATTCTGTAGAGTTATACAGTAGTATCTTAGTAATAACAGTCTGACTGCTCATCTGTAGAAGCTTTACAGACTACTAGGAAGTTAGTAGTATGTACAAGTGTAGAATCTGTTTCTCTATAAAGTTTATTTCCAGTAGGTTTAGCCGAATTTTTACCTGATTGCAATTAGTATGTATGAATTCCAACTATACTTCAAGATGAAGAGATTTATCTCCATGTATTTTGTGTTTTAATAAAATGTCTCTTATATATTTCTAGTAGGTTGAGCCGAATTTTTACCTGATTGCAGTTAAGCATAAATTAATTCCAAGTATACTTCAAGATGAAGACATTTTTCTCCATGTATTTTGTATTTTAATAAAATGTCTCTTATATATTCATCATGACTAGCCTATAATTTTAGTAAATCCAGTAATCCATGTAATTTAGGCCTAGAGATATCTGATCTCCTTTTCTCTTTGCAAATCTATAAGAGTCCTCTGACTCTAGTCTCTGCACTGCGGTACTTAAGTAAACCATCGAAAGCATGTCAAGCCTGCAAGTTGTACTCAATATCCCATTTGTTTTACGTCTTGTTCCACCATACTGATTGGGGTTTGAACTTGTCTTTTGATTTATTTGATGATTTGGTCTTTAGAGGTTTAATTGCATACAAATTTTATAACATTTTTGTTGAATAAAAGTCACATAATCTATTTTTCTCTGCAAGTGGTTTCTCTGTGTATAAAAATGGACTCTGGTTTGTGACTGGACCCCTATAATTTAAGTACATTTACAGGTTCAATATGCTTCTAAAGTGGTCAGACATAAATTTTAATGGTACAGATAAAAGTGTTGATAGTAGTTGTTGGAGGCTATACATCAGATTAATTACTCTAAAGAACTTAGTAATTCACCCTTGGATCTTTTAGCTCTACTGATTAGTTGCAGATAATATTCTTGATCAAGCAAGAATGATGTTCTTTGGAAAGAACTGCATAATGCCAAGATGCATATTTTTTTGTTATTGTGCCTTGCATACTTGGGATTCAATGTTTGGATGAAATTACTAACTTTTGGTCTTTGCTTATATAGTAGAACCCACTGCAAGTTTAGCATTATCACTCTTTCTAATTTGTGCACTTCAAAACCTATAACTACCTCTCAAAATTGTAGGTTAGGGAATGTCTACATTGAATCCTAAGCAGAAATATTTTCTGCAGACTAACAAACTTAAGCGTGTTGTTGCCCGTTTTGCTCAAGTTTTGGAAGATGCCCCAACATGTGTTCGCCACAAGTTTTCTGCTATTCTGAGTTTGTGCTAAAGCAAGATCCCATCAAGCTGAGAATCTACACCAGAGTTTCAGTAAAGTTGCGCTAGTTAGAGTTTAGCCCCAGTCTATATCAAAGTCAGCGATAACTGTTAATTGTCTCTTCACTGTGTTTAAGGCTTGAAATATGGTAGATTCAAGCTACTCTTTTGTTCTTTTTAGATACCTGATATGGTTATGACTCTTTTATATTTATGTTAATGACAATATAACAGATGGAAACAAATACTTTCCTCCATTTCCAGATTGATAGAATGAGGATGATGGTTTATGGTTTCAAAATTGACAATGAATGGAGTGATGATGATGGTGTATGGTTTTAAAATTGACAATGAATGGAAGATACTTGTGTTTTCTCTCAAATTGATGTATGAATAATAAGTTTGAATATGATCATCACGGTTGTTCAAGCCTTATTAGTTTGCCCATTAACCATTAAGGAAGGAAATTATCCTACCCATTTAAACTCACTTTTCAACATGTTAAGGGCTATGCAATCCAATGAGGATTACTTCAAGTGAGACTCCACCATTGGGTAGTGAAAAAGATAGTAGTCTTCGGAATTTTTGTTAGAATGGTAGGGACTATTATTACATTTATGTGATAAGTATACTTAATTTGATTCACTAAATAATCTTATATAATAATGAAAGATAACCAATAACATAAGAATTGTCGAAAGTACAATAAGTACTTTTCAAGATAATATTACTTGTGATATATTTGCTCAAATGAGATAGTTACAAATAAGAGTTAGGCCCCTTTACTCCTCTCTCTATGATGAGGAAGCAAATATGGCTCTCTCTATGATGAGGATGCAAATATGGCTGAGACGTGGATGGTGAAGAATTTGGGATCAATTAATCAAAGGTGTGGGATTTGGTTTATGTGAACCAATAATAAACTAATCATTAAATGATACAGATTCAAGTTTTGACATATTAAATTTAATAGATGAATTGACAAATGGTGTAGGAGTTTTGACATATTAAATTTAATAGATGAATTGACAAATGGTGTAGGATTGGTTTCTACAAATTAATTGTAGAAGGATTAGGATGACTTTCATTTAATGATGAAGTCTCAAAATATTTAAGGCTTTCTATAATCTCAAGTTTAATAGAAGTAACAATACCATGTCCACATTGATGAAGTTCACCACCTATATAACCTATTCAACGAAGAAATTTGGAACCAATTATGCTCGTATGTCATTCAAGGTCAAGAGGTGAAGATCTACAAGTAGCCATTAGTTTATGGATAGATGAAAAAGAAGGATTAAATTCTTCAATACATGATATAATACTTCTTTTGAAGCAGTGAATAGTGGCCCAAATTAACATGTACTAGTTCTTTCTCCTTTGATTTATCCAAGAGTTTTGGAAGTCACATTCATGAGTTTCTTTAAGTTCATTAATACAAAGGCAATCCTCTAAGCAACCTTAAGTACTTCTTAGCGCACTTCTTGTACAAGGATATGATTGAGGAGGTATGGAGCATGGATGGACTTGATCTTGTCCAATAGAGGAAAGAGGAATTCATCGCCATGTGTCAAATCTTGATACTTATCAAAGAGATGCACATTCTCATTATGAAGTGGTGCAACCTCCTTACAAAGATAGGTAATGGAGTGTTTTGAAAAAATGACATCATATAGAAGTTGGATATCAGTTTCTTGCGATGAAAGATTCCTCTCAGAAGTATTGAAGGACCATTTTATAGAGAAGAAAATTCACTACAATGTGAAACAATATTATCCTATAATGAATCATTTTCAATATGAAGCTTTCCATTAATATCATTAATATCTTGCAAAGAGGAAAATTCATTAGAAAGTTTGTAATGATAAATTTGTAGAGAAGCAAACTTCTCTTGACCTTTCTAGAGAGTTTCAATTTCCTTATGGGATTTTTAAACGAATGATTCTTCATCAAAGATTTTCCAATTATGAAAATAAATATAGGTATTTACAATTGTCAATATGGTGGGCAAAAGTCAATATAGTGGAATTTTTAAATGAATAATTCTTCATCAAAGATTTTCCAATTATGAAAATAAATATAGGTATTTGCAATTGTCAATATGGTGGGCAAAAGTCAATATAGTGGACAAAAGGTGCAAAGTGTTTAGACAAAACATACTAAGTGTGAGACCCCCATGGAAGAAATGATATGATTTGCCTTACAAAAATAATATCATCCTTAAAGGAAAAATCATGCCCCCTTGTAAAGGAGCCTTTAAAAAAAGATTTTCCCCTTCTTAGGAAAAGAAATCCTAAGATAAAAGTTATCTTTCACTTTTATAAAAGTAGCTTCAAAAAATTTTGAGCACCCATTTTAACTTTTCCTCTCAAATTTTGTAAATATTTTTCAATTACTTTTCCTTTAAAAGAATTCTAAATATTTTTATTTTAAAATTTTCTTGCATCTTTTTTTTGGTAAAGAGGATGTCAAGGTAATTGAATGCAACCTTCTCCCTACAACAAAAATTCTTGACCAGTTTCCCTAATCCAATCACTTAAACGCACATGTTGAAAATGCTTATTTTGAATTGGTAGTTTTGAAATTAAATTGAAAACATAAGAAAAATACTTATTAAGATCCATGGGAGTTTGAGTTTGGTTGCAAGAAGTGGGAAAGTTGTTGCACACACATTTGAAATGCATAGTTTGATATCAAAGAGTGAGTGAGGAGAACACAACATTGGGCCATGGGTATTGGGGACCTTGGGCTCTTATCACAACAAAAAAAAGTGTTCATAAAAGTGTTGTTAAGATCATCGAACACATTGTTGAAAATATGGTTGTTTTGTGCTTAAAAATTTGTAGAGACTGCAACAGTTTAGGTTAAGGCTCGAGCATAGTAATCTATGAATTGAAGCTAGGGTACATGAGTTTGTCACATTAAAAAAATTCCCCCACAAAAAACTAAACATAGATGACCCAAGCTAGGACACATGTTCTAATTGTGAAAAGTTGCTCCAAAATAGAAGAAACACATACATAAAATTAAGTGTATGCGAGGACCAAAAACCACATTGCTACAAAAAACTCCAATATTGTATTGTCGATTCTCTTCATCACCATGCCCCATACAATCAACAAATTAGTGTTCGATCAAAACATTTACTCCGCATTGAGTTTCTACCTAATAAAAATTGTAGAGTTCGCAACAGTTTAGGTTAAGGCTCGATCATAGTAATCTGTGAATTGAAGCTAGGGTACATGAGTTTGTCACATTAAAAAAATTCCCCCATAAGAAAACTAAATGCATAGATGACCCAAGCTGGGACACATGTTCTAATCGTGAAAAGTTGCTCCAAAATAGATAGAAACACACACATAAAATTATGTGTCTGCAAGAGAAAATTCACAAATGAAGTAAAGGCTAGGACCAAAAACCACATTGCTACAACAAACTCCAATATTGTATTGTTGGTTCTCTTCATCACCATGCCCCATACAATCAACAAATTAGTGTATCAAAACATTTACTCCGCATTGAGTTTCTACCTAATAAAAATATTACATTGTTGTGAATTCCAATCTATTTAGAGGAAAAACACAAAAAATACACCTCAAATTTGTCACACATGCTAATTATTTTGTTTCTTGTAATTTTCTAGCTAAGATATCAAATCAAATTCCAAAGAGTGCGATTAAGATTCTTTCCAAAATGGTGAGAGAGTTGCAAAATTGATGATTCAATGGGTTAAAATGCTCTAATGGTTGAGATTTTGGGCCTTTTCAATCCATCAATCCTATGGATGGTTTTGTTGATGTGGACAAATGTATCGAATCAACTTTCACATGGAAATCATTAGATGAAAACACCCAAATCAAAGTTTCCACCCTTAAAGATGATTCCTCTAGCGTGCAATGTAGGTTACTGCTTTGGGTTTTTAAGGTTTGTTTTCTAATTTTGTTTTTCAAGAATAAGTACTTGTTGGGGTTTTAATACATACATGACTTGGATAATAAAAATATAAGCATGATAGATTTAAACTCAAGCAATGAAATCAATGAAGTTGCTCAAAAATAAAAATACACACCTATATTCATCTATAGCCTTGAATCTACTGCATTTATACAAACTGACACATTCATAATTTCATTCATTAATTTCATTGGGTATTAGGAAAACATAAAGGTAAATATCTACTTAATTAATAGCACGTTCATAAGACAAACACTCACAAATCAGCCAGAAAGAAATGTAGTGAATGAATTACAAAATTCTTTAGCATTATCTATGTGACAATATTATATCCTACCAAATGGAATTTGAAATTCATATTACGCCATCCTCCTCTCAAGTTCCTCTTGCCACAAAACATTTCATTTACAATATCTCAATACAAGTATATATAGGAGAGCTCAAGGAGTTACAAATGTATCTCTTCAAATTCCTTCTTAACTCTTCGTTAGGTATTCTACTATATGCTAATTGTATTTCAAAAGATTTATTAAAAATAACATTTTCATTTAATGACCATACAAAGTCAAATTTGGAGAGCTCAAGGAGTTACAAATGTATCTCTTCAAATTCCTTTTTAACTCTTTGTTAGGTATTCTTCTATATGCTAATTGTATTTCAAAAGATTTATTAAAAATACCATTTTCATTTAATGACCATACAAAGTCAAATTTGTTTCTTGGGAAACCATAGATTGGGCCTATTCTAATGACATAATCCAACAAGAAGACTTTAGTTATAATGGTTTCTTCTGCAAACTTTGTCAACTTGACTTGAGTGATTGAGTGATGACCTTTACTTGAGTTGTTGGCTACTTCTTTTCTCCTTAATATTTATGGAATATATCAATGAGATCATTAAGAGGGATGATCACATCCCCTCTATGGAAAGGGGGTACCGTGTGCAACACTTACATCTCCATGGATTCAACTAGGTACTAGTCTTTGTCTCACTTCAAGGCCTTGATATCCTCCAAAGAATTGTTTAAGTTGTATTTGATGTTCTTGATGCTGGAGGAGATTTGAATTACTTCACTTTGACTAATTGTATATCCATTAGATACGATGGGCTTGAACCATTCATATGACGCAATAATTTCATCAAAGTTCAACCATTTTCTTTCCATTTTCGTTTCTCACCACTCCAACTATTGTTTAACCACTACAATTTTAGGATCAAATTCTTTGTAGGCATGGATGTGCTAGTAGAACTCTGTAAAAAGAGGCATGATATGTTCCTCTTACTTATGAATGAACATGCGATTTTCTATATGCTCTTTGTGTTGCTTAATCTTGTCCATCAGTTTGGATATTGTTTCCATAGAAGCTTGCGTAGTTGAAATACTTGGGGTTTTTATCACCACTGGATTGGTCCATTCAATGTTAAGTATGAGTGATTTTTTAGTCTCATTGACAATTCGTTCCTTGTCATTTCTCTTTTGCTTATGGATTTTCTTCTTAATTAACCTCCTTTTTCTATTAAATGAAAAAGTTCCTATGATGACAAAGGGGTCTTCATCATTAATGGCCATAGGTAATTTCTTTATAAAATCCTCAAACCAATATGTTGTCACCATGTTGCTGGTCATTGTGCATGTTAGGCCCAAATCACCCTTCAACTGCATTTTCCAATTATCACCAATATTCAAATATTGTTATTCCTTAGGCTTTGGTGTAGTTCGTTTGCCTCTATCTTACTATTGTTTACATGATTTAGGATCCTCTGTGTTATCACATGAACTTGTCAGAGTCCTATGGGTTTGTGGTTTCTACCTAAGTCTGTAATTTTGCACCGGTCTCCCTGTTTTCCCAGCACACAGCCAGTCGTCTGAATCCTCGATCATGCAGGATGCAACCATGAACACAAAGCGTAGATTTCCTAACAGTCTATTTCGGGCTTGAAGCATAAGAGGAAGGAAATTTTAAATCTTTCAGCGGCAAAGATTCCAGGAACAGTCCAGATCAGCGGCTCACGGACGTTCGGGAGTGCAAACTTGCACGAAGTATAGCGCCAAAACAAAAGGCCCCGAAGTGAATACGAGTCGTTGATCTTAAAGGGGAAAAGTGGCAGTTGATCCAAGCCTTCAAAGAAATGAGCTTCGAGAGATTTGAAATGAGAAGTGCTTAGAAATCCCGAAGGGCTGAAGCCCGAAGTCCCGAAGTGATTTTGGACCATTCGTCAACAGGGACACGCGACAACCAATCTCTCACTTCGGGAATTTTCCTCCGAGAATCTCTTCATGTTTCACATTTAAAAGTGTCGAAACCTGAAGGCCCGAAGTCCCGAAGTAGATATCAGCCATCCGAATCTAGACTACCATGCATCATCATATCTGTCACTCCAGGAGTTTTACTTCGAGAGTTTTGAAACGAGAAACATGACAAGTTCCCGAAGCGTCGAAGTCTCGAACACCCGAAACGCGAAATCATGAAGCACCCAGGAATTGGGCCCATGGTCACAGCCCGAGGTCACATTGGAGGTGGGCCTAAGAAGAAAGGTAAGCACCCAACGCATGATTGGTGACTCGGGTTTTCAAGGAAGTAATCACAGTCGTCGGATGCATAGCAAATCTGACCATCGATCTGAGAGGAGTGATTTCGTCATTCGGGCATTGGGGAATCTGTAGTCAAGTAATGTGAAATCTCCCAAAGCGCAAAATCACGAAGCGGCCAACAATTGGGCCCATGGTCACAGCCCGAGGTCACATAGGAGGTGGGCCCAAGAAGAAAGTTAAGCACCCAACTGCATGATTGGTGACTCGGCTTTTCAAGGAAGCAATCACGCGGCCGTCGGTCATAGCGAATCAGCAGGTCGATCGAGAGGGCGATTTTGTCATTCGGGCATCCGGGGAATCGCGTAGTCAAGTAATGTGGATCCTGAAGCACGAAATCCCAAAGTGTCATATGGGATAATCACCAGGTCATGGCCCGAGGTCACAACGTGAAGGTGTGATGAAGAAGGAGCTAGCGCCTAAAGCTCGAGTTTCCGAAAACACACGTATTGGTCATAGAAGAAGACTTGCAAGGCCTCGAGGCGTCAGGATTGACTCAAAAAATTCGTATGGAATTGCCTGGAAACATTCATGAGTGTTATGCCACGATTACGATCCTGATGAAGGTGGTTATTGAAGATTGGGAAGCGACGGTTGAGGACTCGTCACCCATAAGCGAGAAAGTGTTACTTGAACATAGCCATGAAGGTGCACTTACGATCTGAAGCTTCCTCATGGGAAATTTTTCCTGTAAAACACATAAATGTGCCTGGCTCACATATGACATGAGCAAATCTACACAATCTAACAGAGCAGGCACCGAATGAAGGTTTTGAAGGCAGAGGTCCGATCACACTCGAATGAAGGTTTTGAAGGCAGAGGTCCGATCACACTCCTAGTGGTTGTAGCATTGTTGGGTATTTATAGACAGTTTTGATATTTTGTTAAGGTCGAATGGTTGAGCTAGGCTCCCTGCTATTGTAATATTTTGATGGAGAACTCTGGTTCTTTGGTTATGTATTTTTTTTTAGACATCTTGGTTAATCTAATTCATATTTCTTACTCCATCCTATTTGCCTCTAATACTGAGAGAGTTCATGAATGACTAATTCACATGGATTGTTGTAACTGTATTATGATGAATGTTTGATTATAGTGTTGTTATAATTTCTTTTAGTTTCTTTGAGATTTGAATTCAAGAGGATCTTGTGTTTAAGTTTTTCCTCCTTAGGCTGCTGGAAAACCTGATGTCCACGACAAACCTCTACACTCTCCTCACCAAAGTCTTCCCTCTATTCACCCTTACTCCAACTTATTGACTGAAGTTGATTCCAGACGTCAATTGCTTATGCATGCTAGTCCATATTTCTAAGTTAAAACGATATCATCTTGAGTCTGCGCCCATTTGACCTCTTTAAAACCAACCTGTGACATAAAACTCTGATGAGTACTGGGCTTACCTCCAACGCAATCTGGAGGTGACTTCTAGTGCTAACATTTCTGGTGCCATTTTCGGGGAATGAATTGAAGACATTTCCCTAGGATAGAATGACAAAGAAGCTTTGATTCTGAAGGTGCATCAAATATCAGTACCATTGAAGATTGCAACTTGCACCTGGTAACTCCACTGTTTCGACTCCACTTTTTTAGTTGTGGCTCTGAAAGGCAGACACACACGGTCTACTCCATAGTTGCCTCTGGCTACACCTGAAGCTGACCTAGAGAGGATTATTAAGAAAGGAAAGCTTTCTCAAGAAGGCTTTTTGTTGTTATCCCATATTGAAAAGCTCCCTAGGAAGAACGACATTGCAGAGAGCCAGTTTTAGATGGTGAACTAAATCTGGACACATAATTCTAACTGATTATCTTTCACCATGGCAAATCCACTATGCAGAATCTGTTGGTGACTCCACTGAAGGGAGATAAATCAAAAGGCTATGGAGGCTATCCTAGCCAAGAGATTCCCCCCCTTCAATTTCTCAACCATCATTGGTTATCCACATCCAGTGCCAGCTATAAATGAATGGGATGATTATCTTCCAAGATTTAGAGGAAGCAAGTATGACCATACCGATGAGCAATTATTAAAATTTCATATATGCATGCTTGAACATGGCTTCTTTCACGAGGATGTCTTGATCAATATGTTCAAATTTTCTTTAGAGGAAGATGCTCATGAATGGTGTCAATCTCTCCCTACTGCTAGTATCCATTCTTTGAATGATTTTCACGATGATTTTAATTCATATTATGAGAAGATTTACTTGTCTCGTCTTATTTTGGATGACTGTTGTAAGAAATTTTCATTCCACATCCAACAGATGATAGAGTCTTCCTCGTGTGATGAGTCTAGTCAAGATCTTATTGAAAGAGAAAGTGAGGATAGAAGCGAGTATTGTGCAAATGTGGATGAAAGCTTTTCTCTTTCTATTTACCGAGAAGAAGGCCTTCCAGATATGAGTGTTGATAGTGTTGATGATTGCATAGCCATAGATGTATCATATTCTGCCCCTGATGCACATGTTGTCTCAGTTGTAAATGAAGAGATAGTTGTGGAGGATGATTCTTCTCTTTTCCTTCAAGAGGTTTCCCATGATGTATTTTCACCTAGGATTGAAGAGAATAATCAAGAGGTCGCTCATTTTTCTTTGCAAGATAAAAGAGTTATGCACTCACCCATCTTTGATGAGTGTTCAGATGAAGAGCAACAGATCTCCACACCACATTTTGTTGACTTGGGGAGAAACCAACCTGAGTATGACAACTATGAATCTAATTCCGATGTGGATATGAAGTATTTCCAAGACCATACAATAGAGCCTTTTCCTTTATACATTAAGGAAGAGCATTGTGTGGAAATCAACCATCTTGGACCCCCAAAAGACACTGAGCAACATGATAGAGAGAAAGAGCCATCCATGGATATACATGAAGAGACTTCTTGCTCTCAGCTAGCAGATGTTATCAGACTAGACAAAGGAGAAATGGAGGAGCTAAAGGTGCAGTTTATCTCCTCTCTTGAACCTGTAGATGAGCAAGTATCACCTGAGATTAGTTGACCTGCATCAATCCTCTACCCACCTCTACACTCTAAGAACATCGAATGATGGGTGAGTAACCATGAAGAGCAGGAGGTAATTTCTTATGAGTCAAGCTTTCCTGATTATAAATTTTGTGACCCTGTGGGGTTATATATGGAACTATGTTTTCCAACAGCATTGGAGCCTGCAAATTTTTTCATATTATCATCATTCGAAGGTATTTCCAGTGTTCCAATACATGTTTTATTTATGCTATCATACTTCCCTTACATTTTATGGATTATTTGCAGTAAAGAGAAGAATTATATTACCAAATAGTCTGGGTGGTTATGGTGGAAGTTTGCTTTCACCTAACACTTTGTAAAAATCAGTTAGCCTAGGACTGTACATAAATAAAATCTTTCTAGAGCATATGTGTTTATTTTCCTTTTTATAAGTAGAATAGTGTACATGTTGGCGTTCGAAGAAATGTTTTGAGCTCGACTCCATAAACCAACAGCTAAGGCACTAGAACTACTTGTTCTTGGCAGCTCGCAGGGAGCATGCCATCCCTTGTGGAGCCAAATGTTATCACATGAACTTGTCAGAGTCTTATGGGTTTGTGGTTTATAGCTAAGTCTTTAATTTTTCCCCGGTCTCCCTGTTTTCCCATCCCACAACCAGTGGTCTGAATTCTCGATCATGCAGGCCGCAACCATGAACACAAAGTGCAACTTTCCTAACAGTCCATTTCGGGCTTGAAGCAAAAGCGGAAGGCAATTTTAAATCTTTCAGTGGCGAAGATTCTGGGAATAGTCCATATCAATGGCACACAGACATTCGGGAGTGAAAACTTGTGCAAAGTATAGAGCCAAAACAAAAGGCCCTAAAGTGATCTTAAAGGGGACAGGTGGCAGTTGATCCAAGCCTTTGGGGAAATGAGCTTCAGGAGATTTGAAATGAGAAGTTATTAGAAATATCGAAGGGACGAAGCCCGAAGTCCCAAAGTGACTCTGGACCATCCGTCAGAAGGGACATGCAACATCCAATCTCTCACTTCGGGAATTTTCCTCCGAGAAGCTCTTCATGTTTCACATTTAAAAGCGTCGAAGTCTCGAAGTCCTGAAGTAGATCTCGGCCATCCGAATCCAAACTACCATGCGTCATCAGATCTGTCACTCCGAGATTTTTACTTCGGGAGTTTTGAAACGAGGAACGTGCCAAGTTCTCGAAGCACCGAAGTCCCGAACACCTGAAATGCGAAATCGCAAAGCACCCAGGAATTGGGCCCATGGTCAGAGCCCGAGGTCACATAGGAGGTGGGCCCAAGAAGAAAGGTAAGCACCCAATGCATGATTGGTGACTTGGGTTTTCAAGGAAGCAATCGCGGCCATAAGATTCATAACATATCTGATTGTCGATCTGAGAGGAGTGATTTCATCATTCAGGCATCGGGGAATCTGTAGTCAATTAATGTGAAATATCCCGAAGTGCGGAATCACGAAGTGCCCAGGAATTGGGCCCATGGTCAGAGTCTGAGGTCACATAGGAGGTGGGCCCAAGAAGAAAGGTAAGCACCCAGAGCATGATTGGTGACTCGGGTTTTTAAGGAAGCAATCACGACTGTTGGATGCATAGCATATTCGACCGTCAATATGAGAGGAGTGATTTCGTCATTCAGGCATCTGAGAATCTCTAGTCAAGTAATGTGAAATCTCTCGAAGCACAAAATCCCAAAGCGTCATATGGGATAAGCGCTAGGTCACGGCCCGAGGTCACAAGCACGAAGAAGTGATGAATAAGGAGTTGGTGCCTGAAGCTCGAGATTCCAAAAGCGTCCGTATTGGTCACAGAAGGAGATCTGCTTGGCCTCGAGATGTCGGGATTGAATAAGAAAAAATTCATATGGCACCGCCTGGAAACATTCATGAGTGTCAGGTCTTGTCCCGATCTTGATGAAGGTAGTTATTGAATATTGGGGGCAACAGTTGAGACCTCGTCTCACCCCATAAATGGAAAGCATTGCAGAGCGCAGCCATGGAGGCACGTTGACGATCTGAAGCTTCCTTATGGGAATTTTTTCTTGTAAATCACATAACTGCGCCTGGCTTGCATCTGAAATGCGCAAACCTACACAATCTAATAGAGAAGGCACCAACTGAAGGCTTTGAAGGCAGTGGTCCGATCACACTCCTGGTGGTTGCAACATTGCTGGGTATTTATAGACAATTTTGATATTTTGTTAAGGTCGAATGGTTGAGCTAGGCTCCCTGCTATTGTAATATTTTGATGGAGAACACTGGTTCTCTGGTTATGTATTTTTTTTTGAGACATCTTGGTTAATCTAAGAAAACTTTCTTACTCCATCTTATTTTCCTTTGATACTGAGAGAGTTCATGAATGACTGATTCACATGGATTGTTGTAACTGTATTATGATGAATGTTTGATTATATTGTTGTTATAATTTCTTTCAGTTTCTTTGAGATTTGAATTTAAGAGGATCTTGTGTTTAAGTATTTCCTCCTTAGGCTGTTGGACGACCTGATGTCCACAACAAACCTCTACACTCTCCTCACCAAAGTCTTCTCTCTATTCACCCTTACTCCAACTGACTGATTGAAGTTGATTCCAGAACTCAATTGCTTACGCATGCTAGTCTAGATTTCTGAGTTAAAATGATATCATCTTGAGTCTGCACCCATTTGACCTCTTTAAAACCAACCTGTGGCATAAAACTCTGATGAGTATTGGGCTTACCTCCAACGCAATATGGAGGTGACTTCTAGTGATAACATTCTGTAACTTTGAGAACCTCTATTTGTTATGCAAATGTTTTTTCCTTTTCTACCAATTACGATGTCGAATTTAGTAAATTCTTTCGGTTTTGTTGACTCTTTTCAATTATTTTATCCCAACTTGTTGTCTTATGTGGCCTTGGATGATTTTTGTCTACTATATGAGCACAACCTTTGGCCTTGTAGATCATTATATGGTGTCTGATCCATCCATTGAATTCTCTTGTATAGTCTCTAACATAGACCCAAGAAATTTTTGTTTGGCCCTCTCTTTGTCCATTACTTCCTACTTTATTAACCACACTAAAAGAAAATTTTGAGGAACATTTACATGATTCTTCCTTTGGTAATCATGGTGGAAGTATGTATAGGTCCAGACTTACTCCTTGAAATGGTAAAATATCTTATTCAACAAACAATGGACCTTAAAAGCACCAAATTGAGATTTTTAGAATTTGATTTGGTTGGATTCTACCAATTTTGCTGCAAAATCTATTAGAGTATAATTTCCAATAGTGACAGGGTATGGTGGGAGCATACCCTTCTTGTGTTCTTTCAACTTGATGTTAAATCTAAATTTAGTTGTCTAATAATATATCTCCCCTAGCACCGATTTGTCCAAAACATGCTTAGGTAAAATGTTTGAAGTTGAAGTGTTGATGTAGATACACATATAACCATCATCTTGTTATACATGTCAATCACCACTTAATTCCATCATAACTAGGGATTCCTAAAGAACCTTGAGTATGGTTTATGAAATATGAGATCATAAAGGGGAGCTAGAAATCCTTCACAAAGATGTTCATATTGTTCCAAACATTTCTATTAACAAGGTTTCTAGTAATGGTTCAAGAGAGGAGGTAGAGAGGGATGCCACATGTAATTAAAGTTTAGTATAGAACTTATAACACATACAACATCCAATATAAATGAAGCCATGTGGAATTGGGAGGATTTTTCATTCTTTTCCTTAAAACATTTCTTGAAATTTGTGTTTAGATTTTTGAAAATATTTTCCACATAATTAGATGCATCACCTTGGTTTAGTAATTGATGTAACAAAGACAATGAACAATCATGTAAATTCAAGTATGTTTCCTCATAAGCATGGCCACTATACTTACTAGTCTTATAAGTGAGAGGTAGAATTCAATTGGAATGGGTGTTTCGAAAAGGTCCTACCTTCTTCCCACCAACTTTCCATCACTTTGATTGGGTCATCCTTGCTAGAAAATCCTTGTACAAAAGGCCTTATCCCAATTTGTCTTAGGTGGTGGAAGCTTATTAATATTCTTGAGAGTGTGAAAGGTGTATGGCACAATCCTCCACTACTTTTATATGATCCATTCCTTAGTGTATTCTCTTTGGACTAAGCATTGTACCATCTATGAGAAAGGGAAAACTTATGGCCTAGTTGAAATTATATGTAGTTGAGAGAGTTGTACCATGTAGTTCATACATGAAAGATCATTTGTTTTATTTTTAGGAGAATTGGAAGGAATTTTTGGTGGTAGAAATTCTCTCTGATATGTTTCAAAAATATTTCCTAATGTCAAGTTAAATGGAATATCAATGTTGGGAGAAGTGCCATTGAAAGACAAAATTGGATTCTAGTGTGGTAGGTTCCTCAATTTCCTTCTTCTTTGACCTTTTCCCCTCTTGAAAGTCATGTTGATAAATCTAAGCTTCCACCAACACCATATGATAAATTTTTAATGATTACTTAAGAAATCAAAATCATGCATTATTTCCATTCTATAAAGGAAAAACCAAACAAAGTTTCAATAATAAAATATGTTGATGCTTAAAGTGGAAATTCAAGCAACAACATGAAAGAACACTCATGCGGGGCTAGGTGGGAGGAATATGGGGATGGAAACCTAAGTTGTGCTTATAACCCTAACCAACTACTCATTAGATATGTTAGTGGAATTAATGGAGACTTTCCCCTTATGGGTACTAGACACTTCTTACGTGTTACAAATTAATTTTAGAACATACCTTAGGTTAGTAGTTCATTATAGCCTTCAATTATTATCATTTTTTCTAAGTATACCACAAACAAATATTATTTTTTAGATATTAGAAAATTAAACTACTATTGAAATGAACAAAACTATATGAAAAAATAAAACTATCACTATCAAGGGAGCAAAAGAATACTAAAAGAAATAAAACTATGGAAAGAAAATTCATGCAGTTGATGCTAAAATAAAAAATGTATGTAAGATTATATACAAAATGTTATCATTAATAAGAAAAAGAAAGAAACATGCTTTTGCAGTAAAACAATAAAACCAAATTTGAAATAATATACATGGAAAAAGAGAATTGCAGGGATGCTCAAAAATATTTTTAATGATAAAAAAATATTTTATAGCCAAATAACCTAAATGATTGTCAGAAATTGGTTTGGCTCTTGGTAAACATAATGTTTCTAAGACCATATGTTTTGTACGACAATGAAAACACAAGTAGGGTGAAGGACTAGAAAATGCAAAGTTCTATTGATTCCACACTCAAGTTGTCTAAAGGGTATATGTAGTCACGATAGTGTTAGTCATAAGATTTGTAAGAAAATACATATTTGAAAAAAAATGAGCGAATTTTACCTTGAAAGGAAATACAATTCACTTTCACCCTAATGATGTACCTTAGTTGTAAGCTTTGTTGTCATCACCAACAATTGTTAGGAATGAAATTTGAGCAAATGTAGTGTAAAAAACATAAGCAGTACCAACTCTCATTTTTTTGTCCTCTTTCTTAGGTTCTCTTCCTCTCTTTTTACAAGACATGGGTAGGCAATTGAAGATTTGTAACTATTTCCTCCCAAATTTCCTTCTTAAATTAATTTATGGACATGTTTAACTTTAGTGTTCCCAGTAGAGTGAGCTAAAAGGACAAATTGGTCAAGATTAACTTGTGTGTATGTGTGTGTGTAACGATTCATATATCAATTGTAATTTTCTATCTATAACAAACAATCTCAAGCAAAGTCTATAATAGTCCCAAAAAATATGCTACTACGTGTTGACGGGTCCAAATGGCATGTCAAGAAGGTAAGTGATAACGCCTAATGGTAAGTCACAATTAGACCTACTCTCATTTGGGATAACATTCCCGACTAGTATGTGGGTCTGGTTGCCATTAAGGATTGGAAAAATAGAAGGGGAAAGGAAACACTCTATCCACCAAAACATTCTAACTAAACTAAGTCTAATCTAATTTAAATAAAATGTGAACTGTTTAATCTAATTACTTCTAACCTATCCAATGCAGGAGAAACACTAAAAGATAGATATAACATAAATTTGTATTACTGATTGTATAAAGAGTTCACATCAACCAACAATATATTAAAATAATAAAGACATAGATTTAATCACAAATAGTTGCAGATCAATTATATAACATTAATGTTATATCTATTAGTAACCATCTACATCAAATAACTTGAAAAACATACAGAGAAGTAGTTCATATGAGATATTATTCAAGAAATTGTAAAAAATCCATTATACATGTAGAACATTCCCATATATCATAGAACATCATTTATGATTGTCAAATTCCTTCTACTCTTTATTCCATGAAATAGTAGTATCATCAATGTTACAATGGGAAAAATTCTTGGTCTATTACATGGAGCTCTCTTTTATAAGGCACAAGAGATCCTTTTCAATATCTATAACTATCAAGGCTATAGTTACAATTTGATCATTTCAACTATCCCTTCCCTCGTACACTTTATAGATAGGTTGGCTAATAAAAATTACATTGAAAAAATGAGAATATTTTGGTGTTCTATCCTCCTTTCATACCATCCATTATTCTCATGCTCTGGTTTCCTTATTAATTTTTTTCACAATCACAATTTCCCCTTCGCTGCTCACAAATCCTCATCTATGTGTCGCTTCATATTCCTTCGAACTTTCATAAAATAGATAACAAGTTATACAACCAATATTATCGCTCCATTCACTCTATGGATGGTATTTTCCTTTTCCCACCTTTCTTATTCCATAGTACAAGATACTTAGAAAGTTTGAAAATAGATAAAAGGGATCTTACTGAGGGAGACCTATGGTTCTAGTCCTGTTGAAAAAGACCACCAACACATGCAATCCCTCCTCCTCCAATTTTTACTAATTCATTTTTTATCCTTCCTTTCATTCAGTCTCGAACCTTCATGGTATCCAAATCGATGGAATTTTTTTGGCTAGAAGAATGAATCACTCATACTTCACCATTGCAGATGTAGAGAACCAACGACCACACATGTTTTTTCTTTATCTCTTTGTTGCAACCGAATCCCGACTAGTTGATGCAAAAATTCCTTAGGATGAACTGCAAAATTCCCTTCTCTGAAGGTGTGGATATTGAGATTATGGAGAAACAACGTTCTTTCTCTTTGAAAAAAAAGTGAATCTCCTCAAATTTCCAAGAGATCTTAGGAAGATCAGTTCCTCCTGGGGGAAATATCCATGGAGCGGGATCAACTTTCATAACTTATTGTTCTTAACACTTTCATAGAAAATTCTCCATGTCTTCGTATTGTCCCTTGACGAACCTCAAGGGATACTTATATAACATGTTTAACACGAGTTGTGAGTAGTTGTTAATGGATATTATGATGCCTACGGTCCTACTAGTGTACGCTCATATATTCATTCATTCATTTTGTGTGGCATATTTGTCTTATCATGTTGTTGGTGCATTCAATATGATATTGTAACTTCTTGATGACCCTTCAGACATCGAAGAGGGATATTAATTTACTCGTGGACTTGATGTATGGAAATATTCTCCTTAACGTGAAGTCTAATCTTTCGAATGGGAAAAACCTAAAAAATATTTTCAATTTGCTTCACCATTTATGTCTCCTTGTTTAAAAGTGTTTTAGTTACTTCTTTAGAGGGAATGGATTTATTAATATATCCTTCATCATTCTATCTCTCTAATGAGCCAATTCATATATGATTTGATGACCTAGAATTCGAGACACATTTCCTTGATGATAACACTCAAGTGTTGTTAATCTACTATCGGGGTGGATCTTGACCATTGATCTACAAGTCCAAATATTTTTCCCACGTGAATTTGAAAGTTTGATCGTAAGGTGTTTGTATTGTTTAATCTTCTCCATATCATTCATGTGTGAAAAAATCAACAGTCTGGACCATGACACACACAATAACCTTTTAGGACCTGACAAGTGTCACATATGGGTCCCAAAAGCAATAATCTAATGACCCCAAATATAGATGAAAATGATAGGTGAGAAAGCGATAGTTTGATAATCTTATCAAAAGGTGTTAAGAAAAAAAATTCTTCTAAATGAGACTGAGCCATGCCTTTCAAATACAAACACTCATGAATATGCTAAGAGAAGTGGAAGCCTGATAGGATTTCAAAAAGAACAGGTTTGACAGGATTATCGGAAAGGTGTGATCCAAAAGTGTGTTCGGGAAGCGGGTAATCCAATAGCTTTCGGGAAGAGAGAAATTTGATAGGGCTACCCCGATAGGATGAGTCTGATGGGTTTGCGACATATGAATTCTATGACGAAAAAAATACATTAGCGTGACACGTCAACTCCATGTCAACATCATGAGGAAATACCCATGGGATGAAGCAGAATTAGATGCCAGTCGAACTTGTTGATGTGGAAAACCTCAAAGAGGAAAATATGATAAAGAGAAGTCTGATAGGATTCCCAGATCAAGAAAACCTCAGAGGAAAAGTTTGTTGCGATGTGAGAACATGATATTCCCATCCCGAAAAGGTTTTAGAATTCGATAAGAGAGAAAAAAGAGACAATCTCGAACACTCATGACTAATCTGGTTGCAAGTGGATGAAACTAAATGTTGATCAACCTAAATAATAATCTGGGCTACTGATTTGAAAAAGGGACTGATTTGAGAGAAGAAGTTAGGTCTAATGGTTCCATCTGATAGGATTTTGGGTCCCAGGTTTCAACAACTTGAAATTGGTTCCCATTTTTCACTTTGATGGGACAAACCCAATGAGGGGAACCTGATCGACTTATGGCCCTTGAGATTCAGAAATTTATTAAGGTAATACAGGCTCTACTTTACGAATGGGGATTCTTGATAAAAGAAAAAATGACAAGGAGAGTCTAATCGGTAGATCCCATTATGAGACAAGGTTCCACTGTGGATCATGGTTTTATATATAGTTCAAGGTTTAATTCATGGCTCTGGGTTCCAATAAAACAACTCGGACCTTGGTAAATGTTTTTCCGACACCAACAACTTCCCTTTTTTCTTGCATTTTGCTTCTAAATCCAAATTTTTCTCAAGAAATAGGGGCCCTCCCTTGTATTTTTCAAAGCCCTACATCATGTGAAAATATATTAAGTTTGACTTAAAAGGGTTTGAGGTTGTTTAGATGCCTTTTTACTTAGTTTTTAGAGTCTCCTTAGACCTACTGACATATGTAGTGTTGGTGCAGGGCTTAAACCTAAACATGTCATATCTCACCTTCTCCCCTGCGCCCTTCCATTTCTCGGTTGAATTCATTCCCTAAACTCCTCATTATATTTAAACCCTTTGTGTCCCTGCCTCAACTCACCTTCCCCCCTATAGGTAGATCGATCATCTTTTACACCAAAAAATTAGGGAAATCTTCCATGACTAGTTTTTCTCCCCTTACACTCGAAGCACCAAAACTTCAGGCCCCCTTCATCTTCACATGACCTTTCCTTTGTTGCATATAAAATCAAGTACCGATGTTGGTTTAAATTCTTAGTTCTAGATATATTAACTAAAGAAAAGTTTGGTTTACCTTTAAATCCTTTTCATTTATTTTCTTTATCGGTATAGTTTTGGGCTTGATTGTCGATGGAGCCTTGCTTCATTGGAAATAATCATGAGTTGAACATTGATATGCCTTCCCCTTTCGTGGGTGAAAATCCTATGTTGGTTGTCGATATTGTCTTGTAACCTTTTTCATCAGCACTAAAATCAAAGGACGAGAATCAATAAATCCCTCCATATCTTCACTAGAATCAATCATAATATGGACACCGATACGTTTCCTTCCCTATTGATGATGATGAAAGGATATATGTCTATATGCTAACCCTCTTCACCGATGACTAATATTCTTGCTAAAATCAATATAAATCTATGTATCGGTGGAGATCACATAATAGGCACCAATACATTCTTGTATTGGCGCAGAAATATCCAAGTCTCTAATTCCATAGAAAATATTAAAGAATCACCCAAACAGGAAACCAAGCTCTCACTTTTTTAATTCTTTACCTCTTTTAGTCAATGAACATTTGATAGGTTTGTTCAACACAAGTTTTTTCTTTATACATATTGATGAATTTGTCTTCTATTGTATATTTAACCATGTCTCCTCCTCCTAAACACTCATAAACCACCGAGAAGGCCCCGATCAAAGAGGTCTCTCCAAGCATGAGTGCATAGGAAGAATATTTTGTTACCCCGAGGCCAATATACGATGACATCAAAGGTGTTATTTACAAAGAGACTTTACTAAAGTGGGTTGAAGTGTATCAAATGTTTAAGAATTGAACCTTCCTCCAGATGGTTGTTGGTCATTTTGATCCACGCTTTCACCTGTCCTTCTTAACATTGGGGAGTTTAAACCAAGGGCTCATCCATAGTTGTCCAAAAAAAACCTTAGAGAACTGACATACCAATCATTGAACAAGGCCGGGGGAGATGATCACAGAGACCATAAGGTCTTGTGATAGGGATGAAGGCTAAATACACAAAGATTCATCGATATTGGCATACATGTGACTCATATATGACAAATAATTAGGACTAAGAAGTAAAAAAATACACACATATATTCAACGCATATATGATAAACACAAATTGGATTAGAACTGTCACATATTTATTACTAGGATCATTCCATCACCATAGAGGTATACATTACACAAAAAAATACATATGATAGCCACAAAACTTCTTATCTTCTCTATATAAATCCTCAGAATTATAGTACACCGTGCAATGTGCCTTGTCTCCAAACTCAGACATATAACAGACACAAACGTATATTCAAAAGCATTAAACTATTACAACAGGGTCAGAGTGAGCTCAATACTAAGGAATCAATGAATCTCGTCTCCTCAACATCTAGCTAGCCTCATTTATGATATCGCTTCTTCCTTTTATAACTTTATCTTCTCAGGAGCATTGTCTCTTTCTTCTCTGTTCCACTCACTCGAATGAAAAAATTTCCTCACACGCTTCTAAAACCTGCCTATAGTCCATGTAACCTTCAGGAATTGGGGAAATCTTAACTTCCCTTCCATCTCATCTTTTGTCAGCTCCATGATCCCTTGCGTTGATGGCAGTAATCATTCAAGAGTATTTATCGATGATTCTTTTCTTGATTCCATCGCATGTCTTCTTGATTTTTGGTGTAACTTTATCTTCTCAGAGCATTGGTTCTTTCTTCTCTGCTCCACTCACTTATATGAAAAATTTCCCACACGCTTCTAAACCTCATTTATAGTCCATGTAACCTTCAGAATTGGGGAAATCTTTAACTTCCTTCCATCTCATCTTTTGTCGGCCTCCATGATCCCTCAGGCCGATGGCAGTAATCATTCAAGAGTATTTATCGATGATTCTTTCTTTGATCTCCATCGCATGTCTTCTTGATTTTTGGTGCACATCAAACTAGGATCAACGTGTTCTCAATTATATTTTAGGCTTGTCACACTTTGTCAAAAATTAGTCCATCACACACTCATTTTCATTCCTCGCACATTCTCTTAGGTGCGAACTATGGAATGAGTGTGCATAACTCTGCTTGTGTGCACGCGCAAAATTGAACCCAAACTTTGGGTGCCAATATCCTCTACCACTCATTACTTGGCTCTGGCCCCTCTGATCCAACTACTCTTTATGGAATGATAACCATAATGAAATTTACACATCACATTTGAATTCACAAATTCCTTATACTAGAACTCGGGCTCATTGAATTGGCCCTAGAGATCCTTGGAAAGTTGAATAGCTTCCTGGATGTCGATGGTTGTGACCCGTAGGTTGTCAGTATGTGATGTTGATTTTCGATGAGGGAGCGAGAGAAACATGTATGTCGAGATCGAGTACTAGTCCGTATCGGCCTTTTCGACCATCGAAGTGATCAACTCTCAAATATTATTTTGCTTAGCCCTAACAATAGTGATCTCCTTCATTCATGTGGAAATGACATGCATTTCATCGATGCACTCTTTGGGAGGTATTGAACCCACATCCCATTTATGTTGAAAGACCTTATCCTCTATTGTGCAAGTGCAATCATAGAGAGTCATGAGCTCAAGAGGGATTTGTAAATGATCCCAAAAGTTGAAGCTTTGAGTGACCATCTTGATGAACCCTTGGCAATGGTTTCAAATCTCTTGAATGAAGGTTACAACCCAAGCAATATTCCATTGGAGGGAGGTCTCCTCTGATGTTAGTTGTTGTAGTTGATCCTAAAGTTTATGATTCTATGACTGCAGATCCTGAACATGCTCGACGACCTCTTTCATTTTCTACAGAGCTGGAATATCTGGTTTCACTAGTGCCTGTAGGGAAACTTGGGACTAGGATTCATTGAGAGTGGTGACCATGTCGTTGTGGTCACTNTGATTCTATGACTGCAGATCCTGAACATGCTCGACGACCTCTTTCATTTTCTACAGAGCTGGAATATCTGGTTTCACTAGTGCCTGTAGGGAAACTTGGGACTAGGATTCATTGAGAGTGGTGACCATGTCGTTGTGGTCACTAAGAACAATTGCATATTGGCCCTGATTTTTTGCATGTGCAGCCACTTCTTCCATGTGTAAGTATTGTAAATTTTTTCGAGCCTCTTCAACTTCCTGATGCACACGAGATTCCTATTGTAATTGGGATCGCATGGCGTCATGACTGGAATTATATTGTTCATAGTGGAGGCATAATTGGGCATGTTCTTGGTTGATGGATTGCTAGTGTTCTCTGAGCTCATCGACCATGGAAATGATAAATCTTTGGATGTCCATTGTAGGGACCCGTAACAAATATAGTTCGGTTCTGGCCAAGACTAAAGGGTCAATCATGAGTGGATTGAAACTAAGCACTCGATGAGGATTGGCTCCTGAAATATCGAGGGATGGATTAGATGAATATGGAGATTCTATTAAGGAGGGAAAATTAAATTGTTGGCCCATACTATGCATCTTTCTGATCATGTCATTGTGGGAGACTTGTTGTCTGGCTAACTGTGCACACATTTCTTTCATCAATTTTGTAACCTGACATATTTGACTGGGAGAACCCTCATTGGTTTTCTTATGGGAGGTCATATGTCAATGTTTACTGGCCCTGGAGTGAGGTTCAGACAAATATGAAAGCAAGATGGCTTCCTATACAATCAGGATTGGTCGCGGTGGAGGTGAAGGATCATGGTCATACCTAGAGTCAATGTTGATTTGAGATGGGGTATGGGTCTTGGAAAACCTCTTTCTATTTTTGGTTGTGATAGTTTCCGCATCATACCCACTCATGTGGTGAGATTCTGTATGCATTGGATCTATTGTTGTCATATTTCCCTCAGTTCCAATATAGAACTCTCCCTGAGAATTTTGTGTCCTGATTTCAACTTCAAATTGTAGATCTGATAAGGGAGGTTGGTATTGGGTCAGCCACTATTCAACTCCCAATATAATATCTCTCTCCATAATACAGAAGGGAATCACGGATTTCATTTTTCTTATAGTTGTGTGGGGAAAGATCACCACATTATGAAAGTTACATGTAAATAAAATATGATGTTCATACCTGTTGAAGATGTGGGATGGGATGCAAACTTGCTCAATAGATGCATTGATCAATTGGGTGTACCTTTTCTTGAATTATTTAGAAATGGAAGCATGTTCCACGACCTCCTTGAACTGTTGGAGTAGTAATAATTGGGGAGCAAGAAATGAGGGGGAAATCGCCATATCAATTTCAAATCCAGGAGGTGGCTTCCAGATAACCATTTTCTATCACCGAAAAATTTCTCACAACAATACATGCAATGGTTGAATAAAGTACCAACAAAACATATCAATCAAGCATACTTCAAGCATTTACATAACCTATCCAACAATAAAAACTATGCAAATATTACTTGAATTTCAGTGCAATCTCCCCAAAGCTTTCCTCTGCACCTCTAGGCGAGCCAACACACCATTGAATGCACAAATTGCATAGTCTTTGTGGTCGTCTCTACAAGAACCCATGATGATGTGGAAATGACACATTAATGTAGTTGGTTGGGCCTCAACCACTTCCAGGTCGAAGTGTACCATGATAAGACTCCAAAATGTTAATGTTTAAGCCATTATTATAGTTATTTGCATTTCAATAGATAACAATAGCATAATACAAGATCACTAAGAAATACACAATCACAAGAGACACAACATTTATCCTGGGAAACCCTATAGGGAAAGAAAACCCAACAAAACTTCCTTATTATAGATAGCCAATACAATGCCAAGAGATAACTCAAACTAAAACAGAAATTCCTCTCCCAAAGATGCGCCACTCTCTCTCTTTCTTCTGCAATTATGAAACTTGTCTCTCAAAATGAGCAAGTGAGTTGTGTCTAAGTGAGGCGCTAGCCTCATTATTTATATTAGACTGGCACATGTGAAATGTCTCTTCACTGGCAGGGCTGAATTTTCCAACTGGGTGGTTATAACCACCTTTATTATAATTCAGCGCCCCTTTAATATTTTATGGGGCCGACTTCTTATTCTGCCTATTACAATTATCTTTTGACCAATCCTCAAAAGGGAATTTGGACATTTTACAACAACCGACATGATCAATCCACAATGGGGATTGATCCAATGAATAATATATCAAATAATAATAAGAATACTCTTTGCAGTTACATTATTTAAACACCCCCCCTTAACAATAAGGGTATTCTTCAACAACATCATGCAAGAGAGAGAGGACAACATCATCAACAAAATCAAGTGGGTGAGAGGACAACATCATCAATATCATCTTGGAACACTGTCTGGCGTATCTATAAATCATCGGAAGTTTTCTTCATCAACATCATCATCATTCTCAAAGGAATGCCATCATCATCTGCATCAATATGTATTAGTATAAAAACTGATACAACATCATCATCACAACACAAGGATGGATCATCATAATACAAGACTGGCTTTACGTCACAGCTGTTAAGCTGGAATCTCAGTACTCGTCTCATCTCAATGTCTTGCTTTACGTCACAACACTCAGGTTGGAAGCAAGATACTATACTGGATTTACGTCACAACTATCAAGCTGGAAGCACAATACTAGTCTCATATCATTGTCTTGCTTTACATCACAAAACTCAAGCTGGAAGCAAGATACTCGTCCTGCTTTACGTCACAACTATCAGGTCAGAAGCAGGATACTAGATTGGCTTTACGTCACAACTATCAAGCTGGAAGCACAGTACTAGTCTCATCTCATCATCT
>SNQJ01S0036378.1:11192-27586 GCA_010110895.2 Picea sitchensis
GTGGGGAAATTGGTCACGGTTAGGTGTAGAGGCCGTGCAGGGGAACGAAAGGACCTGTGGATTGGGTCGTGTTTGGACAGGGATTCCACTTGGGAATCTAAAGAGCCGCTTCGGCTCAGGGAGAAGAATTTGAACGATCCTGTGAGCGGGAGAGCGCGACGGGGGTACGGTCACGTATTCGATTGCGTCAAGTGGTAGCAGAGCGGATTTCTTGTCTGTATATTTCAGGAAAGAGGAGCAAGGAAGGAAAGAAGCACTCTGATACACATCAAGTGGTATCAGAGTGAGTTCTTGTCTGTATATTTCAGGCAAGAGGAGAACAAAGGAGGCGGAAGAAGACAGAGTTACTAAGGACTCTGTAATGATTGTTTGCAGGTAGGCAACGATCAAGGAGACAGTCAGTAGGACTGTGAGAAGATGAAGCTGAGCACTCAGGATTGCAGGAGTGACAGCAGCAGGTTTGCCAGAGAGACAGGCAGACACAACAAGATGGCTACTGAAGGCCATAGGAAGAAAAGCAAGGCAGAAAAGCTTGCAGAGGAAGCAGAAATGGATAGAGAATGCTATGAATTAAAAGCATACATAGAGGAGTTTGAACTGCGGATGCGGAAGGATAGGAGGAGGAGACGGATGCACGAATTGCCAATGAAGAAGGCAAAGGTGAAATGGCCAGTCAGACAGCTGATGATCAAAAGACAACAGAGGCTGTTAAGAAAATGGTTGAGGTATGCTGAAAACCTCAAGGCCATAGAGGAAGAGATGATTGATCACTATTGGCCAAAGACTGGAAAGGGTCTCGATGATTGGGATGATGAAGAAGATAAATTGGGATCGTCTGAGGATCTCATAGACTGCCAGGAGAGCAGTGGAAGGTTTCCAAATGGCCAGATGGGCAAGGGAACAGAAATGATATCGGCTGATGATCTCAAGGACTGCCATGAAGGCAGAGCAGAAGAAATTCCAGATTTCCAAGAGGGCAACAGATTGAGATCAACTGAGGATCTCAAAGACTGTCATGAGGACATCGGAGGAATTTCGCATTTCCAGCTGGGCAATGATCAGAGATCGCTGCGGGATCTCAAATACTGCCAGGAAGGCAGTGAAAGCATCTTACACTACCAGGTGGACAGAGATGAACATTTGAGACTATCTGAAAGTCTCATGGACTCAGAGAAGAGTTCAATTCAACAAGGAGTGCTGATGAAGATGGGATCGGTTGATCTCATGGTCTGCCCGGGAAGCAGCAGAAACATCCCATATTGCCAGGTGGGCAAGGATGAGCAGATGAATTTGGATCAGCCAGAGGAGCTGACAGAGCAGATGAGACTGTCTGATAGTCTCATAAATTCAGAGAAGAATCTAGATCAGCAGATGTAGCTGACAGAAGAGGAGGAGAATCAGGATGGTATTCTGATGATTGGGGGAATACAAGTATTCCTACCATTTGCCCCAGAGGAAGCGGAAAATTGTATTGCAGATGCAACAACAACAAAAGAACAGTCACCGCTGATGATGACTGTCAAAGAAGAAGAATTGGTGCAGATGGTGCAGCCTGCCCAAGTAGAGGAAAGAAAAAAGAAGGAGCGTTCTGAGGAACGACTCGATGATTTCGGCCAGGGAGTTGAAAGGGAAGAAGCTGTAGCATTAGAGTTGACAGCAGAAAAAGAAGCAGAAATAGAAGAAGGAAAGGAGAGTGAGCATTTCGAGGAATGGCTCAAAGCATTCAACATTGAAGCTGAAGAGACTACAATATGGGAGTTTGCAGCAGGAGCAGAAGAGGAAAATGAGCATTCCGAGGAATGGCTCAATATTTTCAGCCGAGAAGCTGAAAACACGCAGCACGAAAGCTTGCAGATGAAGAAGACACAGACAACATTTGTTTTGTTGAGCTCTAGCAACAGATGGAAGCCCTGGAGGAAAGGGTGAGAGTGCAGGGGAGGCACATCCAACAGGTGAGGTTGGAAATAGGTAAGGAAGATGGCATGGGAGATCATAGCGATCTGCCAAATGGTCGAAAATTTTTGCAGCTGAGGAGACTGCAACAATAGAGCCAACCAGTGGAGCAGCTAGATGATGTGATAGAAGATATCAGAAGGCTGATGTTGAAGTCAGAAGACACTGCCAGCAGGGAGAAGTTGAGTAGAAGGAACGAAGCAACAGCAGCAGCGCAACAGAAGCAGTAGCAGCAACAAATTGGAGCAGATGAGAAGCTCCAAAGACTTATTTGGGATCCAGGAGGATTTCCAAACAGCTAGAGGGTAAGCTCATGAGTAGGAGCTCATGATTTTTGCAGCTATGGAGTATGATGCAGGAGCATATCTCCACGCAGCCAGCCAACCAGCCAGCCATGTCAGCGTGCACACATTCAAAGGTTGAAGAGAGGCACAATCCTCATTTAAATTTGAATTGAATGTAATTTAATGTTGTATGTTGGTGAGCCATGGAAGCCGTGCCTTTGAGCAGGGATTAGATAGGATCGGCTTTAATTCTAGATCGGCTGAGATCTAGTCCTGGATAGTAGACTAGATAGCCATTGATTGTAATTGAATAGGGTAGGTGAACCTGGAGGGAAGCGCTAAGAGCCCCTCAGGTAAAAGAGATTTATAGATCTCATTTTGAGAAGTCAAGGGAGGATGGTTGTATGAGAGAGCCAGAGAGAGCTCAAGGAACACTATTGTAAAATACAGGCATTTGCCATTTTTAATATATCAAAGCAGTTTTTCCTGCATTATTCGGTCTTATATGTATGTCTATGTGTGTTCCATATATATGCTGTGAATGTATATTGTAGTGTGCATTCTGCAAGAGTTTGTTTGATTTCAGGTTGAGGGTCTTTGAGGCTTCATCCCAGGAGGGTATGACAGGACGCTCAGGGTTCTAAGAGCCGATGCACTGAGGATGCACTTCTGAACTTTGAGAAGTCAGAAAAAGACGTGATGAGGCACAGGACTGAAGTCAACAACTCAGGAAGAAGACCTGTGAGGTTGCTGAACACCTCAAGAGGCAAGGCTATGTAGCTGAAACACAGTTGCAGTCAGAACTTTGCTGTAAGTTCTGCAGGATCTCTGCCAGATGGGCATTGAGCGTAAGCACGAGGTGTTGAAGGAAGAACTCCATTGAGTGTTTGAAGATAGAAGTCAGAAGCTCTGAGGAGTTATGAGAAGCTCTTCTAGGTGGGCATTGAGCGTGTGTGTGCAAGGAGTGCATAGATGAAGGAACTCTTCCATGAGTTCAAGGAAACAGAATCACTGAGGATTCTGTAGGAGCTCTGCCAGGTGGGCATTGAGCATATGCACAGTGGTGCAGTTGGAAGAAGAACTCTGCTGGTGAGTTCAGAAGACCAGAATCACTCAGGATTCTGAGGAGCTCTTCCAGGAGGGCATTGAGCATGTGTACAGGAGTGCACAAAGGAAGGAACTCTGCTGAGAGTTCAGAGGAAGACCGGAATCACTAAGGGTTCTAAGAAGCTCTGCCAGGAGGGCATTGAGAAGGTGCAAAGGGTGTGCAGAGAAGGACAGAACTACTGAACGTTCTGTGGAGAAGATATTCTGCCAGGAGGGCATTGGGAAAGTGTGCAAGCAGGCACAGGAGAACAGAGATCTCTTTGAGTTCTAGAGTTGAAGGAAGAGTCCACTGAAGGACTTTCACTGGGTTGTTGAGCACCCAAAAGTACTCAAGAAGAGGCTTGAGCAGAAGGATAGCCAGGAGGGCATCTAGTTCATTCTCCATCTGTGGGAGAAGAGGAAGGAAGACAAAATCCCCCAAGGGGTCTGAGCACTCGAAGAAGCTCAGGAGAGACAGCACTAGCGTGTGCATGAAGAGACTCGATAGGAACACAGATGTCGAAATCCTTTAAGGATTCAAGAAGAACAAGCTCAGAAGAGATAGCACTTTCATGCGAAAGGCTCTTCAAGTGGAATAGAAGCCGAAGAATCCTTTGTGGGTTCAAAAGGAGAAGAAAATCTCAGGAAAAAACAACTTTCTTAGATGCGCAGGAAGCTCAGGAAGGAGCAATAACCGTCGTCAGATCGGTAGGAGGGATTCACGTCCAGGAGGAGCTCAAGAGGAGCCTACAGTAGGAGGAGACCGACAGCCATCGGATCTCACTAGGAAATCCCGTAAGCCGTCGGATCGGGAGAAGTGGAGCACGGTTTAGCCTCAGGAGGAGGAGTGCACAGGGAAGATGGGATCTGGACCGTTTGTTTGGGAGCAGACGCGTGTCGCGAGATCACCCATCTCAGAGACTCGGGCACCGGAGGTTGGAAGAGGAAGTCATTCAACTTCACGAGTGGCGAGGAGTTGAGAGCTCCATGTCTTGGGGTCTAGCTGACGTCATCTTGGGATATCGACGCTCGAGAATGGTGTGGGGCCACAGGAGTCGGCAGGCAGATAGGTGGCACATCGCATCTCATGAGCTCGCAAGTAGAAGAGCTGAAATTTTGGTGTCAAGAGTCGTGAAGCACGAGGTCGTGAGGACACGAAGTGGCGAGAGGATCAAAACCATCCATTTAATAGGACACGTGGCAGAGATCAAGGAGATCTCACGAACTCGGGAGTTCGCAGGGTAAAGGCCCAAGTGTTGGGCGTCTTAAGTCACGAATTCGCGAGGTCGCGAGGCAACGAGGAAGCGAGAGGATTGTAGTCATCTATTTGAGGAGGACACGTGGCAGAGATCAAGGAGATCTCGCGAACTTGGGAGTTCACAGGGTGAACGCCCAGTATTTGGGACTCAAAGTCGCGAGGCGCGAGGATGCGAAGCATCAAAGGAGCGAGAGGATCGGGACCATCCATTGAAGAGGACGCGTGTCGGAGATCTAAGGATCTTGCGAACTCAGAAGTTCGCAGGGTAAAGGCCCAAGCATTTGGTACTCAGAGTCACGAGGACACGAGGCACGAGTAGAAGGATAACCATTGGATCTGGATCGCGGGAGGACCGTTGGATCTGCACGTGGGATCATGCATCAGAACCTCACGAGAGGAGACTCGAGAATTTGGCCACGAAAATTGTGAAGTCGCGAGTTTCGGCATCTCGGGTAGGACTGTGTGGGCCATAGTGAAGCGGTGAGTGGAATATAGGTGGCACGAAGACCTCAGGATCTCGTCGCGAGAAGTCCCGTAGTGTTGGTGTTAGGATTCGCGAGTTGTGAAGGTTTGAAGTCTCGGCGATACAAAGGACCGTTGAAAGGTCAACTCTCGTGCGCCTCGGCAGTTCAGCACATCGGGTGTCGAGAGTTGGAAAATCAAGGGTTTGATATAGCGAGTCGCGAGGTCGCGAGGGAGGTAAGACCACAGTCATGGGAATCTGGTCATATGATGGAAGCTTAACAGGAGGGCTAGTGCATAGGAGCTGAGAGCTCATCGGATGTTCGAGGATTAGGGATTCACAAGGGCAGAGGTTTGTGACAGTGGAAAAGTCTGAAACCCCGACGCCGACAATAGTTTCTTATGGGGAAATTGGTCACGGCTAGGTGCAGAGGCCGTGCAAGGGAACGAAAGGACCTGTGGATTGGGTCGTGTTTGGACAGGGATTCCACTTGGGAATCTAAAGAGACGCTTCAGCTCAGGGAGAGGAATTTGAACGATCCTGTGAGCGGGAGAGCGCGACGGGGGTACGGTTGCGTATTCTACTGCGTCAGAGGACATCATCATCAACAACATCAGGTGAGTGAGAGGACAACATTATCAACAACATCTTGTAACACTGACTGGCATATCTATAAATCATCAAAAAAAATTCTCATCAGCAACATCGTCATTCAAAATGGAATGAAATCATCATCTACATCAATATCGATTAGTATAAAACTAATACATCATCATCACCACAACATGAGTTTGGTCACATCATCACAACATGGGGCTGGCACATCGTCACAACACAAGGCTGGTACATCATCACAGCACGGGGCTAGCACACTACACAACAATTAAGATGGAATCACAACACAACAATTAAGCTAGTATCACAACACAAAAATTAAGCTGGAATCACAACACAACAATTAAGTTGGAAGCACAACACAAAAATTAAGCTGGAATCATAACACAACAATTAAGATGGAATCACAACACAACAATTAAGATGGAATCTCAACATAGCAATTAAGTTGGGATCACAACACCAGGATGGCATATCGACACAACAATTAAGATGAAAGCACAACACTTGGTTGGCATCTCGACACGGCAATTAAGCTGGAAGCACAACACTAGGTTGGCATATCGACACGACAATTAAGCTGGAAGAACAACACTCGGTTGGCATCTCGACACAACAATTAAGCTAGAGGTATAGCACTAGGTTGGGATATCACAACAATACTCCCCCTATCAAGGGAGGTCCTTTCAAACTATACCGAGATTATCTCGAAAGTTCTCAAACTTTACACGAGATAGAGGCTTCATCAACACATCGACAACCTATTCATCTGTGCTAACGTATTGGAGCTTTATGGCTCCTCTCTACACCATGTCATAGATGTAATGGTATCATATCTCTATGTCTTTCGACTTATCATGAAATACAAGAATCTCTGTCATCTTTATGCATCTTTGGTTATCACATAGAATCATGGTTTCTTCCATATCTAGGTCGAATAGACCTGTCAACAACTTTTGAAGCCATATAACTTCATAGATGGCAGAACACGTAGCAATGTACTCTACTTCCGCTATACTGAGAGAAATACTTGATTGATTCCTACTCTGCCATGAGATCATGGTTGATCCCAAACTAAAACAACATCCTAAAGTGCTCTTCTTGTCAGAGACACTTCCATCCCAATCTGAATCAGTGTACCCACTCAGTGTGAAATCATGATCTCCATCATAGCTGAGACCACAATATAATGTACCCTTAAGGTACCTCATCACATGTTTTGCAGTAACTAGGTGAACATGTCTGGGTTCTACCAGAAACTGACTCAAGGTGTTCATGGAAAAACCGATATCTAGTCTGTTGTTCACCAGGTACATCGACAATCCAATGATTTGTCTATACAGTGTGGCATAAATCAATTCTGACGAAGTGTTGACTAGTAGCTTCAGCTTCGCTTCCATGGGTGTATTCATGGACTTGCACTCTAACATGTCAAATCTTTTCAGGATTTCGACTGCATACTTCCCTTGGTTAAGGAATATTCTCTCTGGGCTCTGCCATACCTCAAGACCTAATAAATAATGCATTACGCCAAGATATTTCATCTCAAATTATGAAGCGGTCTTCTTATTACATTCAGTGATGAGATTTTCTTCTCCATTTAATAATAAGTCATCCACATATAGTAGCAATATCACCAACTCATCATTCATAACCTTGAAGTAGAGGTTAGAATCTGCTTTACTCTTGGTAATGCCCAATCTCGTCAGAAAACTATTTATCCTACCATACCAAGCTCTAGGAGATTGATTCAACCCATACAGAGCTTTCTTCAACTTCCAGACATGAATCTTCCTATCTTCAACTTCAAATCCTTGAGGTTGTTCTATATACACTTGTTCTTCAATGACACCATTTAGGAAAGTTGTATTTACGTCCAACTGGTGTAACTTCCACTTCATCTTAGCTGCAAGGGCTATGATGGTTCTAATCGAAGTGTATCTGGCTACAAGAGAAAATGTCTATTCATAGTCAATGCCTTCCTTTTGAGAAAATCCATGAGTGACAAACCTTGCTTTATACTTCTCAATACTTCCACTAGTAGCATGTTTTATTTTGAAGATCCATTTGGAAGATACCACATCCTTGCTCTTCGGTCTGGGAACTATTTCCCATACATTATTCTTTATTATGGATTGGTATTCTTTTGTCATGGCATCTAACCATTCTTTATTATGAATGACTTCTTCAAATAAGGTAGGCTCCTCCTCTAGGAAATCACACATCAAAGCAATATAACTGGATAATGGCTTAGGTCTCTTCACCTGTCTCGTGGTTCCTTCAGAAACACCATATTTCCCTCCATATTGAATAAAATCCCTAGCCCAAGTAGGAATTCTCTTATGGGAGATCGTCATTTGAGGAGGTTCTTGAAATTATAATATGTCATGATCTTCTAGAATTTCCTCATCAGGGGAAGCTATGACTTCCCTCACTTGTTCTGCAACTCTGGGAACCTCCCTCACTGATTCTGCAACTCTGGGAGCTACAAGTTCCTCTTCATATACTTCTTCAAGTTGTCATGTTCTTGATTTCTTGAGCGCTGCATCTTCATCAAAGGTCACATCCTTGCTAATATCAATGTTATGGTGACTTGGTATGTAAATCCTGAAGGCCTTAGAGGCCTCACAGTATCCCACAAATATTCCCTTCTTTCCTAAGGGGTCCAGCTTGTTTCTCTTCTCTTTTAGAATATGTATGAATATTGGGCAGCCAAATATTTTGAGATGGCTTACCTCTGGATTCTTTCTGGAGAGCATCTCTTCCAAGGTCTTGAACCCAAGTGCACTATGGGACAATCAATTGCACATAAACTGTTGTTTTTGGTGCTTCTGCCCATAAGCACATTGGAAGATCATGATCATGGATCATGGTCTTCACTGCTTCCATTATTGTTCGGTTCTTTCTTTCTGCTACACCTTTTTGTTGAGGATTGTAGGGAGTGGTGAGCTCCCTCTTTATCCCAAAATCTTTGAAGAAGTTCAAAAAATATTTTGAGGTGTATTCTCCTCCATTATCTAACCTGAGTATCTTGATCTTTCTTTCAAAAATATTCTCTATCAAGGCTTTCAATTCCTTGAATTTACTGAACACTTCATCTTTTGATTTCAAAAAGTAAACCCAGGTCTTACGAGAATAATCATGAATAAAAGATACATAGTATACATACCCACTGATGGAGGATGACGGCATCAGGCCACATACATCTAAATGAATGAGTTCTAAGAATCCTTCTTCTTTGTTGTCTCTCTTCGGAAAAGGGTTCTTGATGTTCTTCCCTTGTGCACATCCATTACACATGCCTTCATGGTCAACCTTGAGTTCTGGTATACCTGTGATTTCTTTACATACATACGGTAATGCCTTGTATTTGATGTGGGATAATATTCTATGCCATAGCTCACATGAATTCTCAATGGTGTGTGTCATGGCTGCTTCTGAGTGACCCTTTGGCTTATACAAGCCACCTTCTTCTTTTCCAATGACGATTGCTTCTTTCATGGTTTCTCGTTTAGCCCACATAAGAACTTCTCCATCTATAAAGTCAACTCTGAAGACTTTCTTTTCTAACGCTTATATGTAGAGTAGGTTCTTTGTCAAACCTAGTACATAGAGTACGTCCTTCATCTTCATTGAATTCTCTGAGTTAAGCTTGTAGTTTGATTCTCCCACTCCCTTGATAGGGTATTGATAATCATCTCCAAGTGTAACTTTCTGAGAAAACTTATTTTATGAAATACAAGAGAGAATATCTCTTTGACCTTTCATGTGCTTGGAAGCACCACTATCAATGAGCCAAGTGTCCTCTCCAAGTGTTACCGATCCTAAGAGGGCCGAGATTAAGACATAGTCTTTAATTTGTTCTCTTAACATCTTTGCAGGTGGATCTTCATCTTCAACTACATGGTCATGGTGCCTCTTATTTTTCCTCTTGTATTCTTCTCATCTAGCTAGACAATGTCTTGCAATATGTCCCATCTTGTCACAATGGTATAATTGGACAGATGAGTAATCTCTTTCCTTAGTTTTTCCTTTCTTCTGGAATCTCTTTGGTTGAGATTCTTTATGAATGAATTTGTTTTGGGGGTGAGACTCTTTCTGATTTTCTTTCTGGAAGTAAGACTTCTTTCTTCCTCCTTTAGTGTGAGTGGCTAGGGCTTGGTATTCATCTCTTGATAGTAAAGCCTCTCGGTTAGCTACTCTTGATTCTTCTTGAATGCATTCTTCCCAAAGATTGCCAAATTTTAGTTTATCCTTTATTGCACAAATGGTTTGGATGAATGCATCCCAAGGTATTGAGAGACCATTAAGGGCTATCATTATAGTTTTGTCTTCATCTATAGTATCTCAGATCACTTCTAGTTATTCTTTGAATTGGGATATTCTGGAGAAATATTCTTGAATTGACTCTCCTCTCTGCATATTTGTATTCTTGAGTTGAGTTCTTAGATTCATCTTCCGGTTTATTTTCTTTCCTTCATATATTCTATTTAGGGAATCAAACATTTTTTTCGAAGTCTTTTTTAATGACACATAAGGAATCAGGTGATATTTGATTGAATATGCAATGATTCTTTTGGCCTCAATCATATCCTTTTGGTGCTTTGCTTTATCTGCAACATCGTCGGGTTCTGACACTTCTTATTTGACGAATCTTGCTAGGTCATTCTCTTCAAGAATGAGACTAATCATATACTTATAAGAATGGAAGTTTTCCACACCTTCCATCTTTTCAACAAGCTTAGTGCTTGCAGACATCTTTTACCTAGAGCTATTAAAATGTCAAAAATAAAAATGTTCAAAATTAAATTATGAACTTACCAGGAGGTGCGTTTGGCTGAAGCGAGTAGCCTGGCTTGTTTGGATTTCATAAAATCCAAATTTTACCCCTCCAAACTTGATCTGTGGATTTATGGACTGGTGCTTCTAGTTTTTTGGTACTTCTGGTACTCTGGTTTTCTGGTACTTCAGGTACTTTGTGAAAACTAGGTTTCATTTTCTGGGATATCTTGCCACTGAAAAGTTGTGCTGAGGATGCCATAGTGATCCTTGAGGAAGGGTGCACTTTTCTAGATGGTTTTAGGGATGAAATACTTCTTCAACAAAAACCCCTAATTTGCATGTACGACAACAATGACGTTTTTCACCTTCTCTTGTGAAAGATGCTCTTTTTAGCTTAGCTCTTATACCATGTTAAGGTTTAATCTATTATTAGAGTTCTTTTCATTTCACTTGATAAAAATAGCATAAATAGGATCACTGAGAAATACACAATCACAAGAGACACAATATTTATCCTGGGAAACCCTCATGGGGGAGAAAACCCAACAAAACTTCCTTAATATAGATAGCCAATACAATGCCAAGAGATAACTCAAACAAATACAAAAATTCCTCTCCCAAGAATGTGCCTCTCTCTCTCTTCTTCCTTCGCCAACTGCAGCTCTGAAATTGCTTCTTGATGGACAAGTGAGTGTGTGTCTAAATGAGGTGCTAGCCTTCTTATTTATACAATTCTGGCACGTGTGGAGGTGTCTTTTCACTGGCAGGGCCAACTTCTTCTTCTGGGTGGTTGTAACCACCTTTAATATATATTCTAGGGCCAAATTCTTATTCTGCCTATGACAATTATGTTTTGACCAATCCACAAAAGGGGATTTAGTTATTTACAATAGCCAACATGATAAATCCACAAAATGGGATTGATCTAACAAATAATACATCAATAATAATTAGAATACTCTTTGCAGTTGCATTATTTCAACAGCTACCCTCAGGAAAATCCATCCAAGCCACAACATAAGAATGGAAATGAGAAGATGAATAAGGACATGGGAAAATGGTGTGAGTACCATAAAATTCCTTGGCACAACACCAACGAATGTCGCTCCCAGCAGTCCCTCATGGCTGAGATGAAGGATTCCGAGTGAGAGGTCAATTCTGATTCTGAGTCAAATCGTGAAGGAGGGAAGTGGATTATCAATGTTGAACCCAGTGCCACGATCGCTACCAAAAAAGTCCAGCCAAGAGAACCATAAAAGATAGAGGAAGGGAAATGCCTCTTTCACTCACATATGTGGGTCAAGGGGGCTCCGATTCATTTCATTGTCGACAATGGTAGTCAGAAGAACCTAATTTTAGCAGAGGTCGTCAAGCATCTGAAATTGCCAACGACATTGCACCTGTAGCCCTACACCATTGGTTGGCTTCGTTAAGGAAGAGATCTTTGTGTCAGCCAAAAATGTCATCTTCCCTACGACATGAAGCCTTTCAAAGATGAGGTACTGTGTGATATTTATCCCCTTGAATTTTGTGATGTTCTTTTAGGACAACCATATTTGTGGAAGCATCATGTTGTGTATGAGTCTAAACCCCACAGTGTTATTATTACTTTGGGTAGACAATTTTACAGGATCTCAGAGGTGGCATCGCCTACTGCTATTTCTTTAATCTCTGCTAAGCAATGCAGTAAGGTCATTTCACAGACTGAGAATTTCATCTTCTTTGTTATCCATGCTCACAGTAAGAAGAAGGTCGTTGCCACATCCATGGCCTCTACACAAATCCTCTATTTGCATCAGAATAAAGTGGACGAGATAATGGAAGAATACAGAGACATCTTCACCTCACCTATAGAGGTACTAACACACTACCAAGTCAAGCATCCAATTGATCTGACCCTTGGTGCACCTCTACCTAATGGACCAGTCTATTAGTGCTCGTTGATGGAGAATGAAGAAATCAGGATTCAAATACAAGATCTTCTTCAAAAGGAGCACATCAAACCCAACTCCTCCCCTTGTGGAAGCCTGATTGTACTGGTGCAGAAGAAGGATGGGACTTGCCGACTTTGCATTGATTACAGATCCTTAAAAAAAATCATAGTCAGGAACCGCTACCCCATTCCTAGGAATGATGAGCTTCTTGAACAAATCAAGGGGGAAACGTTCTTTAGCAATATTGACCTGAAGTTTGGCTACCACTAGGTTCCCATCGAACCAGCTGATTTCTCGAAGACAACCTTCAAGTCTAAAGAAGGTCTCTACAAATGGCTAGTCATGCCCTTTGGCTTAACAAATGAACCAACCACTTTCCTAAGGTTGATGGACGATGTATTGAAACCCTTCACAAAATCCTTTGTGGTAGTATATTTGGATGACATCCTCATCTTTAGCAGAATGTGGGAGGAGCACATGCGGCATATTCAACAGGTTTTGAGCACTCTACGACAACACAAGCTTTATGCCAACTTGGAAAAATTATCTTTTGGAATGAACAAATTCCAATACCTGGGATACATTGTTGATGAGCATGGGGTACATGTTGATACAACTAAGATCGAAGTCATCTGTGACTGCCCAGCCCCAACCAAACTGACTGAGCTTCAAAGCTTCTTGGGACTGGCCAATTTCTACTGACAGTTCATGTTGGGATTCTCCCATATTGCATGGGCCCTCATCCAGGTAACCAAGGAAGGTGGTAGAGCCAATTTAGTGTGGGGAAAGGAGAAACAATGAGCATTCGTTGATCTTAAACATCGTTTGTGTTAAGCTCCAGTACTCTCCTTGCCCGATCTGCATATGACTATGCTGTAGTCACAATTCTCACTCAACACGGGTATCCGATGGCATACCATAGTTAGACACTCTCTGATACTGTCCGGAAATACCCCACCAATGACAAGGAAATTTATTCCATTGTACAAGTCTGTCATTAAGGAAACATTACATTCTAGGGAAAGACATGATCATACACATCGATCACATGCCTTTGCAGTTCATATAGACACAGGAGAAATTGCAGAACGACCACCATTAGAAGTGGTCCACCTACCTGCAGCAGTTCCATCTCATCATCAAGTATAATATAGGTATCTCCAATCATGTCATTGACTGCCTCAATCAACCTCTTGTGCCTGCACTCACCACTGTGGTCCATTCTTTTGGAAAGGAAGCATCGGAATGGCCCCAACTTTACCAACAAGATATGAAATTCACCACCACATATCATATCTTGGGTATAAACACCACTGTCACTTATTTTCACATTCAATATGGACTCTTATGTCACCCAAGCCATCTCTGTGTTCTTAAAAGTGAGCATGCAAAGATGATTTGGGAATCCCACTATAGTCGGGTGGCATGACATTTTGGCGTAGAGAAAACTATGGCCATTCTTCAGAAACATTTTTATTGGCCAAAAATTTGACAAGACGTCAGCAAGTATATCAGATCTTGCACTGCCTGTTCCATTTCCAAGCAAACCATCAAGAAGAAAGGCTTATACACCACTCTTCCTATTCCCAAGAATTCATGGGAATCCATATCCATGGACTACATGTCTGGTTTTCCAACCACCAAGCACGAAAATGACTGCATGTTTGTGGCCGTTGATCGTTTTATAAGATGGCCATCCTCACAGACTGTAAGAATAATGTCATAGCAAAAGATACTGCCAAGATATTCTTCGAATGAGTTTGGGTCCAGTTTGGGATACCACAAACCATCATCTCCGACCGAGACAATAGGTTGCTCAACACCTTTTGGTTGAGTCTCTAGTCTATTTTGGACACCAAGGTCACAAAATCCACGGCTTTCCACCCCCAAACTGATGGCTAAACTAAGGTCATCAATCGGATTATTGTGCATATCCTATGCATGTTAAATTCTAAGAATCCTTGTACATGGAATGAGAGTCTCCCATATGTCCAACAGAGTTACAACAGGGCTCTCCATAGTTCCACTGACCATAGCCCATTTCAGGTGGGTCTGGGATTCCAACCCTTGGGACCCATTGATGTTTCACTTCCTCTTGCCACTGCATAAACAAAATCTTCCCCTGATCAGCCTGTGATCGACAAAGCCACCAGATTCATTGACTAGATTCAACACATCCGCCAACAAGTCCAGGAGATTTTTCAAAAGTCCAACACTAAGTACAAGCAATGCCATGATCAACATAGGGTACCATACTAGTTTCAGGTTGGAAACAAAGTCTAGTTACATTTGCAGAAGGAACGTCTCACCGGGCCCCATAAGAAGCTTCACCCACTTCGTTATGGGCCTTACACTATCACCAAGGTTGTGGGTAGCAATGATTTTGATCTCAACACTCCACCCTTCCTTGGTCTGCATCCAGTATTCAATGTGGAGCTCCTTCGACCATATTTTTACCATTATTGGACACCTCTAGCATTGTTGAAAAACTGACAGCAACAGAGCTCAACCCCGATTGCATGGAACAAGCATCCACCGATCAGAGAGTGGACACACAGGTCAAGGGCATTGATCAACCACGGATCCAACTTTATCGGGTTGTCAAGGAAGGGAAACTCCTACACCAAGGAAATTGGCTCACCTAAGGCCAAATCAAGCAGAAGTTTCCTCACCTGATGGGGGAAATCAATGCAATGGAGACCATTTCTTCCTAAGGGGGGAGGATTGATCCAGGTGGATATTGCTGGCCACCCACCAATTCCAACTGGATCCTTGTGTTTGTTTTTTATTCATCACGTCTTTCTATACTACTTTATAATTGTGATTTCTACACTTCTGGGGCTGTCTGAAGCCTCACACATTCTCCAGGTGGATATGGGTGGCCTCTCTCCTAATCCAGCTGCCTTATTTTGTATGTTTTCATGTCAACACATCTTGTTGTACTTCCAGGGCTGTTTTGGGGCCCTAAACATTGTTTTTTTGGCTCGCCACAGTCATGTTGTAGATGGAGTGAGATTCTAATGGATGAATGTGTATATCTCTAAAATACCTTTTCAACGGGCTATCACGCACCTAAAATAGAGGTCATATGCAACATTTACGACCCTAAGAAGTTGAGGTACCAAATTACACCAACTTACCCATAGGGCCCACATGATTTTTGGCGTTTCACCTTCTAGGGTTAGGTTTTTTGATGTATAGGGTTTTGGAATTCATCAGTAATATGAAAAGGGCCTCTGGAGCCTCATTTTATTCCATTATTCTCAGATGGATGAATGTAGCATCCACATCTCTTCTCAGAGATAGATACCACCATTCGAGCAAGTTTCAGTTCTGTAGTTTTACAGTTTCAACCAATTTCATTATTTAATAGAAGATATTGTTCACTGGATATTTGTGTTATTATTCCTATCTCTATGTTTATTGTATTCAATCTTTTAATCAGTTCATTCCGCTCCTAAATCGCGATCATTGGGTCTACATTTGATAGCTTTTGACAACCTTGTCAAAAATTGAATTCAATGTTGTCATCTTGTTTTTAACAATACAATTATGTGTGTTTTGTGGATTGCATTGCAATTTGGACAAAATTTAGAAAAATACATTTCAATATGGGTGCTCGCATGAATTTGATGGACAAAAAAGTGGCAATGGGGTGCGAAGGAACACGTGCACATTCTTAGAAACATGCATGTGTTCTTAGAAATGCGCACACATTATTAATTCTATAGCCTGAGTACTCACTTAATCGCCACACACACTTGTCAACTAGGTTTTTTTATGAACACGAACACATTATTGAGAAAGAGAACACATGTGCTCAGGAAAACATGTGAATTCATGAGAATCACACGTTTCCAACAAAATTGAAATGAAAATAGTGTGTGCACTCTTTAGGAACGTGCACATGTGCATTATTAGGAATAGGAACATGCATACATTCTCACTAACAAACCATCTCTCTCTCTAGCTCTCCAAATTCTCTTTCCCTCTCTCTTTCTCCCTCTCTCTCCCCTCTC
>SNQJ01S0036378.1:34123-66198 GCA_010110895.2 Picea sitchensis
TCATTAGTGCCAGTTGTCAAAATTGTGAAACTATTTTTGTTGTAGGGTGTTTTGATCTCTTCTTAATACCCTGGTACATAGCCATGCTAGTTTTAATTTGAGTGAAGTGTTTTGCAAGTTAATGTATGTTTCATTTTTTTTCTAATGGATTTTATATTTTCATCCTAGGGTTCCATAGTTCTATGTTGGTTGTTAATGTGCCTTCTATTGTATATTGGTTGTAGCTAGATATAAACAAGGACACTAGGATTCCTTGAATAGATTATTGTTAAAATGTCTCTACTAAGATAGGTATTCCTTAAATATTTAGATTTTGGTCATGGAAATTTTTTGATAGCTCCATATGAATTTTTCCTAAATAGTTATTTTGAGTTTCCTTTGCTTCAAACTTTTCCTAGATAAATTGAGAATGTTTGCTCATTTTTTCATAATTTCTAGATACCATGTTTCTGTATCATTTTAATTCTCTTTAGGGAATGATTGTCTTCTATACCTTGGTTCACCATGCACCATAATTTCAAGAGAAAAATACACTTCTTCCCAATGGAACCTCCCAACCCCCCTACCCCCTAGAAATAAGAGTGTTTTCTTACAAATTTATGTTGCTTTCTCAACCAATTTTTGTAAGATGGATAGATATCTAGAATACCTATAAGGTTTTGTTGAAATCCATTGTTATAAGAACCCATAAACTGCAATGTTGATCACTAACCCTTTCTAGATGTCTAGTGGCTAATGTCATTGAAACACATGCAATTCTTAGCATCGTCCATGATATTATAATTCCCTAAGTAAATTTATTGATGCATGCTGTTGTGTTGAGGATTGGATATGATGGTTGTGTGCTTATGGTTTGATGATTTCATTTAACACTTGAACTTGTTCAACACCTTTTTTTTCTTTATACTTTCTATCAAAAGCTAGGCTGCAAATAGAAGTTTGGATTTTTATTCACTTGGATTCACCTAATTAAATATGGAATGTTTTTTCATGTGGTTATAATTCTATGATAGAATCCCACCTTTCCTTCTCATTCTGCTTACTAAATGAATTCCTTCTCTAGCCTGGTTTTCCATGCATTAAAATTGTAAAGGAACAAATCCTCTTTCTTGGAACACATTTTATTTCTACTAACCCACCTCCCCATGCCACCCTAGTAAAAAGGATATGAATTGGATAAAGAAGAGGAGGGATGGTCATATTTCTTTTATGACACGCTAGTAATTGCATCTATTTATAATTTTCCCATTTGATTATGATTTTCTGTCTGGGTCTTATATTACAAATAATTGACATGCCTTTGTTGGATGAACTATATTTCTTTCATGTATATTTGTTGTAACATAGTTGAAACCTATCATGGTTGTCCATGGTTTGTTTCAAGGTTTGGGTGATCCAGGTGGATATTGGTGACCACCCACCTATTCCAGCTAGCTCCTCGTGTCCATTTTTTATTCAACACGTCTTTATGTACTACTTTATAATTGTGAGTTCTACACTTATGGGGTTGTATGAAGCCTCACACATTCTCCAGATGGATACGGGTGGCCTATCGCATAATCCAACTGGCTTATTTTGTATGTTTTCATGTCAACACATCTTGTTGTACTTCCACGAATGTTTTTGGGACCTAAATGTTTTCTTTTTTACTTGCCACAGTCAGACTGTAGAAGGATTCAAAATCTAACAACAAAATGTGTAGTTCTCTTGAATACCTTTCCAGTGGTCTATCACTCACCTACAACATAGGTCGTATGTAAAAGTTACGACCCTAGGAAGTTGAGGTACCAAATTACACCAACTTACCCATAGGGTCCACATGACATTTGGCATTTCACCTTCTAGGGTTAGGTTATTGGATGTATAGGGATTTGGAATTCATGAGTAATATGAAAAGGGCCTCTGGAGCATCATTGTATTCCATTCTGCTCAGACATATGTGTGTAGCAACCACATCTCTTCTCAGATATAGCTACCACAATTCAAGCAATTTTCAGTTCTGCATTTTTATAATTTTATTCTATTTCATTATTTAATAGAAGATATTGTTCACTAGATATTTGTATTATTCTTCATATCTTTGTGTTTATTATATTCAGTATGTTAATCATTTTGTTCTTCTCCTAAATCGGGATCAGTGGTATCAGAGCGATCTTCTATTCATTTATTTTTCTTCGTGCATGTCCTTGACAAGGTCTGGGTACAAGAAGTTGGGACTCAAACCAATCGATCCATTACCAGATTGGTTGTGTTGAGTCTGACAACAACCCATGGGAGATGAAAATAAATATGATGGAGGAGGATATCCTATTAAAATGTTGCTTGAGGAATCCCTCACACAAAAAAGGAACAAAATGATGGACAACATCGCACATATCCTTTGACGGTTTCCCATGGGAGAAGCATCTTCATCAAGCAGCCATGCAACCCCCCTTCAAGGTACAATTAAATTTTGATATTTCATTATTTGAAGGACAGATAGATGTGGATGATGTAGATAATTAATGGTTGAATATGCTCGAAGGATATTTTTCATTCCACAATTTTTTCGATAGGGAAAAGATCACTTTTTCACTTCTCAAGGGCATTCCCCATGTTAAAGACTGATGGGAAACTTAATCTGAGCAAAGGGTCGTGGAGGAACCTGCAATTTTTGTGGTGGCCCCTACATGGGATTCATTCCAGGATGCCATTAAAGAACAATACTACCCCGTTGGAAGATACGAGGACCAATACACTAGATGGACCACCCTAATTCAAGGAAGGGACCAGAAAGTACCAGACTTCACCAATATTTTCCATACCCTACACACCAAATTGGGTATCAAATATTCTGAGCATCATATTGTGCTCAAATACCACACTTGTTTGCATAGATAAATTCAAATCGAAATGGATTTCTTGGACACCACCTCATTGGGCATGGCTTATAGATAGGTTGTCAAGATCGAGCAGAAATTTAATAAGAAACAATGAGATTTTGGATCTGCAAACCCCTCACAGCTGAAGAAGAGCAAGGGACCAAGTTGACATGGATTCCCTCAAGAAAATCCATCCAAGTCACAACACAAGAAGGGAAACGAGAATATGAAAAAGGACACGAGAAAATAGTGTGAGTACCATACAATTCCTTGGAACAACATCGATGAATATCACTCCAAGCAGTCCCTCCTAGCTGAGATGAAGGATTCTGAGTGAGAGGTGGATTTTGATTCTGAGTCAAATCCTGAAGGAGGGAAGCGGATTATCAATGTTGAACCCAATTCCATGGTTGCTACCACAAAAGTCTGGCCAAGCAAACCATAAGAAACAAAGGAAGGGGAATGCCTCTTTCACTCACAATTGTGGGTCAAGGGGGGCTCCAATTCATTTCATTGTCAACAACGGTAGTTAGAAGAACCTAATTTCATTAGAGGTTGTCAAATGGCTAAACCTGTTAACGAAATCACACACGCAAACCTACACCATCGACTTGCTTCATCAAGGAAGAGATCTTTGTGTCAGCCAACAGTGTCATCTTCCCTATGGAATCAAGACATTCAAAGATGAGGTGCTGTGTGATATTGCTCCCCTTGAATTTTGTGATGTTCTTTTAGGACAACCATATTTGTGGAAGTGTCATGTTGTGTATGAGTCTAAACCCCACAGTGTTATTATTACTTTGGGTAGACAATTGTACAAGATCCTAGAGGTGGCACCGCCTACTGTTATTTCTTTAATCTATGCTAAGCAATGAAGTAAGGTCATTTCACAGACTGATAAGTTCGTCTTCTTTGTGATCCATGATCACAGTAAGAAGAAGGTCGCTGCCACATCCCTAGACTCTACACAACTCCTCTTTTTGCAGCAAAAGAAAGTGGATGAGATCGTGGAATAATATAGAGACATCTTCAACTCACCTATAGGGGTACCGACACACTACCAAGTCAAGTATCCAATTCATTTGACCCCCGGTGCACCTCTACCTAATGGACCAATATATTGGTGTTCATTGATGGAGAGTGATGAAATCAGGAGTTAGATACAAGATGTTCTTCAAAAGGGGCACATTAGACCCAACTCTTCCCCTTGCGGAATCTTGATTGTATTGGTGCAGAAGAAGGATGGGACTTGGCAACTCTGCATTGATTATAGAGCCTTAAACAAAATCACAGTTAGGAATTGCTACCCCATTCCTATGATTTATGAACTTCTTGACCAAATCAAGGGGGAAACATTCTTCAGCAATATTGAACTGAAGTTTGGCTACCACCAGGTTCCCATCGAACCAAATGATGTCTGGAAGACAACCTTCAAGTCTAAAGAAGGTCTCTACGAATGGCTAGTCATGCCCTTTGGCTTAAAAAATGCACAAACCACTTTCATGAGGTTGATGGACGATGTATTGAGACCCTTTACCAAATCCTTTCTGGTAGTATATTTGAATGACATCCTCATCTTTACCAGAACATGGGAGGAGCACATGCGACATATTCAATAGGTTTTGAGCACTCTACGGTAGCACAAGATTTATGCCAACTTGGAAAAATGATCTTTTGACATGAACATAGTCCAATACCTGGGATACATTGTTGATGAGCATGGGTTACCTGTTAATCCAACTAATATCCAATTCATCCATGATTGGATAGCCCCGACCACACTGACTGAGCTTCGAAGCTTCTTGGGACTAGCCAATTTCTACCGATGGTTCGTGTTGGAATTATCCTATATTGCATGGGCCCTGAGCTAGGTAACCAAGGCAGGTGGTAGGGAAAATTTAGTTTGGGGGAAGGAGAAACAACGAGCATTCTATGATATGAAACATAGTTTGTGCTAAGCTCCAGTACTCTCCTTGCCCAATCTGCAACAACCATTCAATATTGAGACTGATGCATCTGACTATGTTGTGGGCACAGTTCTCACTCAACACAGGTATCCAGTGGTATACCATAGTAAGACACTCTCTGATACTGTCCAGAAATACCTCACCTATGACAAGGAAATGTATTCCATTGTTCAATGTTGTCGTTAATGAAACATTACATTCTGGGGAAAGAAATGATCATACACATTGATCACAATCCTCTGCAGTTCATACAGACACAAGGTAAATTGTAGAACACCTGCCATTGGAAGTGGTCCACCTACCTGCAACAGTTCGATATCAACATCAAGTATAAGACAAGTATCTACAATCATGTTGATTACTACCTCAATCGACCTCCTGTTGCTGCACTCACCACTGTGCTCCATTCCTATGGACATGAAACATTAGAGTGGCCCCAAGTACTTTAGCAATAAGATCCGAACTTCTCCACCACATATCATCTCTTGGGTACAGGCACCACTGTCACTGATTTTCACATTCAAGATGGAATCTTAGGCCACTTGGGACATCTTTGTGTTCCTACAAGAGAGCATGCAAAGTTGGTTTCGGAATCCCACTACAATCGGGTGGCAGGACATTTTGGCATAGAGAAAACTATGGCCATTCTTCAGGAACATTTTTATTGGCCAAAACTTCTACATGAAATTAGAAAGTATATTATATCTTGCACTGCTTGCACCATTGCCAAGCCAACCATCAAGAATCAAGGCTTATACACCTATCTTCCTATTCTTGAGAAGCCGTGGGGATCCATCTCGATGGATTATATGTCTGGTTTTCCATCCACCAAGCACAGAAATGACTGCATGTTTGTGGTCATTGATTGGTGCTCTAATATGGCCATCCTCACATCCTGTAAGAAGAATGTCACAACGACAGATACTGCCAAGATCTTCTTCAAATGAGTTTGGGTCCAGTTTGGGATACCACAGACCATCATCTCCGACCAAGACAACAGGTTCCTCAACACCTTTTGGTCGACTCTCTGGTCTCTGTTGGACACCAAGCTCACAAAATCCACTGCTTTCCACCCCCAAACTGATGGACAAACTGAGGTCATCAATCGGATGATCGTATACATCCTACATATATATAATTATAAGAATCCCTATACATGGGGTGAGAGTCTCCCATATGTCCAATAGAGTTACAATAGGGATCTCCATAGTTCCACTGACCATAGCCCATTTCAGGCGGGTCTGGGATTCCAACCCTTAGGACCCATTGATGTTTCACTTCCTCTTTCCACTGCATAGAAATTATTTTCCCATGATCAGTCTATGATCGACAAAGCCACCAGATTCATTGAGTGGATTCATCACCTCTGCCAACACATCTAGGAGATTTTTTAGAAATCCAATGCTAATTACAAGTAGCGCCATGATCAACACAGTGTACCACACCAGTTTCAGGTTGGAAACTAAGTCTGGTTACATTTGCAGAAGGAGCATCTCATCGGTCCCCATCAGAATCTTTGCCCACTTTGTTATGGGCCCTACATTATCACCAAGGTTGTGAGTAGAAATTATTTTGATCTCAACACTCCACCCTTCCTTGGTCTGCCTCCAGTATTCAATGTGGACCTCCTTCAGACATACTTTCCACCATTATTGGACACCTCTGACATTGCTGAAAAACTAACACCAACAGAGCTCAACCCTGACTGCATGGAACAAGCATCCACCGATCAAAGAGTGGAAACAGAGGTCAAGGGCACTCGCCAATAACATATCCAGCTTTATCGGGTTTTCAAGGCATGTCAACGCCTACACCAAGGCAATTGTCTCACCTAGGGCCAAATCTAGTAGAATTTTTCTCACCTGATGGGGGAAATCCACACAATGGATACCATTTATTCCTAAGTGTTAGTCCCTATATCCTTAACTCCCTCTCTCCCCCCATCCCCCCTCTCTCTCCTCCCCCATCCCTCTTTCTCTCTCTCCCTCCTTCCACCCTCTCCTCATCCTTCCCCCTCTCCCCCTCCATCCCCAATCTCTCATTATCTCTCACTTTATCTTTCCTTCCTTATTTCTCTCTCTCTCTCTCTCTTCCACTCCATTTTCCTCCCCCCCTCTCTCTTTATATCTCTCTTGATATATCTCTATAATTCCCTCTCTCTCCCCCATCCCTCTCTCTCACTTTCTCCCTCTCTCTCCCTCTTCCCCTCTCCCCTACTCTCTCTCTCTCCCTATGTATCCCCCTCTCTCTCCCCCACTCCCTATCTCTCTCTCCCACATCTACACATCTATTCCCCTCACTTTGTATCCCTCTCTCTCTCTATCCCAAAAAATCTCTCTCTCTCGCCTCCTTTCTCTCTCTCTCTCTCATACAAACACACACATTCACTCACTTTATCACTTTATTTATGTCTCCCTCTCTCCCTCCCTCTCTCCTCTTTGAGTCCCTACCTCCCTCTTTCCCTCTATGATATAGGAGCATCACTCCAAATCCATCCATGCGCCAGCCAGCCAACTCAGCATGCATTCAATGGGAGGAGAGACACAACCCTCTCACTTTCAAATTTTGAATTTTGAATTAAATGTATTAAATGAATGTAAGGCTGGTAGAGCCAAAGCCATGCCTTTGAGCATGATTTAGTTAAAGGTCACCTTAATGGTTGTAAGGCTGGGATCTAGATCCGATCTGAACTAGACAACCCATTTATTGTAAATTCAATGTAATTGAATAGGGTAGGTAGCTTGGAGGGAAGATCTCGAGGAGCCCCCTTTTGTAAAAAAAGATCCTTTTGTATGTAGGATTAGTTGGTAGAGTCGAATAGATATAGAGGAGAGAAGGAACTGAGAATCTGTTACAGTCTGTGTTGAATCACATTGTAAAGAGGCATTCTTGGTTAATACAAAGAGAAGTAGTTTTTCTTGCATGTTATTCTGTGTGTGAATGAATGTCTTTGTGTGTTATGGTATGCTATAGATGTATGTGAGTGTGAGTTTGTAGGGATAAATATATTTTCCTATCTGTGGGTTCACTGATTTCAGGTCTAGGTTCTTTGAGGCTTCATGCAAGAGTGCATGACAGAACGATGAGGGTTTTGAAAGCCAGTGTAGGAGCGCACTTCTAAATTCTGTGGAATTTCAGACAAGGACATGCCAGGAGGGCACACCAGAGGAAGTCACTGACTCAAGGAGGAAACCTCAAGGTTGTTTAACACCTTTAAGGTAGAACTATGTAGAGGTAAGCACAGGACAAATCGGAATCAAAGCTCTTCTAGGAGGGCATCGAGCGAGTGCAAGAGTGCATAGAAGAGAACTCTCTTTTGAGTTCGTTGAGAGAACATAAACACTGAGGGTTTTTGTGAGGCTCTGCCAAGAGGGAATTGAGAATATGCATAGGGTGCATCGAGGAAGGAGGAATCTATTTCGAGTTCGTTAAGAGGACAGAATCACTGAGGGTTTTTCAAAATATCTGCCTGGAGGGCATTGAGCAGGTGCACGGGTTGCATTGAGGAGAACTCTATCTTGAGTTCATAGAGAAGACAAAACCACCGTAGGTTTTGTAGAGCTCTGCCAGGAGGGCATTGAGTAAGTGCCAGTGTGCACAGGAGGAACTCTTTCGAGTTCTGGGAAGAAGAAGCATCAAGAGAAGACCTTCACAGGGTTATTGAACACCCTACAGGCTCAGCAAGGAGTGCTTGAGCAGGAAGTTTCCAAGAGGGCACTTTCATCCCTTCAAGAAGAGAAAGGGACATAGACCCTTTGAGGTCTGAGCCATAGATAAGCCCAAAAGAGACAACACAATTGTGTGCAGGACCCTGCAAGGAGTGCAGAGGTTGAGAAGACCCTTTGGAGGGCTCAGAGTAGTAGAAGCTCAGTTGAGGACGAATACCTGTGCAAGGAGTGCACAAGGCCAACACTCGGTTGAGGTGTTGATCGACAGCCATATGAAGGCTTGTCAAGCTCAAGGAGTGAGCGCAGGAGAACTTTGTTTCAAGTCCAGAATCTCAGGAGGAGAGTGCTTTTGTGCACAGAGTCGTAGTTGCAAGGAGTTGTAGAAGGCCAAGAGAACCCTTTGGAGGGTAATATTTTGACAAATCTTAGGAGGGACAACATCCTTTGAATACAGGTGAGAGCCGAGGAGTCTGGCTTCGCAGAGCTGAGTAAAGGCCGGGCCTTTGATACTTGGGAAATATTCCAATTCGAGAAGAAGCGCAGGCTCAAGGGAGAGAACAGCTACCATTGGATCAGGTAGAAGATGAGATATGGACCATTGAAATCTACGTCCAGGCATAGGAAGGAAAGTGCAAGGAAGGAGAATAGATCTGGGACATCATATCTAGGCACATGGACTGATAGCCATCGGATCCAAGAGAAGCCGCACGAGGTTTAACACTCGTATGCAGAAGAGAGGACCTACAAAGTACCAAAACACTGAAGAGATCGGGACCATCCATCATTGGAGAGGATGGGTAGCAGATATCCAAACCCATCGGGGTTTCGGATACCAGGAGGTTGAAGGACCAAAGTTGAGGATTCGTTGCATCACAAACTCTCGACTCACGAAATCCCGAAAGGAATCAGGACCATCCATCATAGAGAACATGTATCAAGGGATCCACATTTCATGGATTCAGACACCGAGGGGATCGAGAGGGAAGAGTCTCCTAAGATTCAAGAAAGGAGAATTCACGAGGGATCAGGACCATCCATCAAGGGGATACATGGCAAGAAGTCGAGGTTTCGGGGAAGTCCCCGAAAGGAGGATTTTGACATTCCGACTACCGGGAGCACAAAGGGAAATAATTCAAGATTCTTGACCCACGAGATGCCAAAATGATCTGAGTTGTTGGATCAGAGGAGGACTCAAAGCCGTTGATCTCTCAGCAGAGTACTTCAGTATTTTGGATATCGAAAGTTTGAGGGGTCAGGGATTATGGAAACAGGAATCGCGAAGTTACAAAATGCGAAATCCCGAGGGTGTTTGAAGGAATAGAGCCAGGTCATAGGACAAGGTCTTGTGGAAAAATCAAGTGGGGGAGCTTGTCATTCACCAGCCCTTTCGGGGTTTTCCATAGCCGACATTTCAGGGATCGGCATTTCGGAAGTCTTGAAGTCCTGAAAAGCGACATGCTCTCGTAGTAGGTTGTGGTCATGGGAGAAAGTGGTCACATGGACCGAGGTTTGGCCAAGGGATAATTGTTGATTGAGCCATTTTGACACTTCGGATATCGGGGGATCGAGGAATTAGAGGGCTCGACAACAGGTTCCAGGAAATTGCGAAGCCCAAATTTTCGAATCGTGCAAGGCTCGATCATGGTTGGTTGAAGGCCATATTTGATGGCCATGGGAAGGTTGAAGACTCGTGCCTAGGCATGAGGTGCAGGTGGAGTTTTCATAAGCACCTGTGGATTGGGTTCATTTGGTTTCAGTGAAGGCTCGAAAGAACCATTTCAGTTTTGGGGATCCAAGAGAGAGGAGTGATCCCGTAGCAGATCTTGTCTCAAGGGTCAGGGGTCTACATCACTCTATCTCTCCCCCACTCTTCCACCCCACTCTCTATTTTTCTCTCTCTCTTCCCCTCCCTCCCTCAACCCCCACTGCCACATTCTCTCTCTCTCTCTCTCTCCCTTCCCCTTTCTCCCCCCTCTCTCTCCATATCTCTCTCTAACTCATTTTATCTCTCTCTCTCACACACACACATACTTTCTCTATCTCTCCCCCTATCCATCCCTTTTCCCCTCTCTCTCACTCTCCTTGTTTTCCTCTCTCTCTGCCTCTCCCCTTCTCTTCCCTTTCTCTCTCTCTTTACCCCTATATTTCTCCATCTCTCTCTCTCTCTCTCTCTCCACATCACTCTCTACCTCTCTCTCTCTCCTACAATTACCCCTCTATATCCCTCTCTCTCTCCATCCCAAACTCTCTCTCTCTGACTTTCTCTCTCTCTCTCTCTTACTCTACCCTTATATACATCCCTCTCTCTCTTACTCTACCCTTATATACATCTTCCTCTCTCTATATCTCACTTTCTAACTCACTTTGTTTCTCCCCTTATCTCCCTTTCTCTCCTCCTATATACTTATCTATCTCTCTTACTCTTTCACTAAATATCTCCCCCACTCTCCCCCCTCTCTCCCCCTCCCTCTATTTCTCTCTCTACCTCCCCTCCCCTCACACTCTCTCTCTTCCTCCCTCCCTCCACCTCTCTCTTCCTCTCCCTCTCTCCCCCCCACCGTTCTCTCTCTGGTTGTAACTACCTCTATCTCCCTATCTCTCTACCACCCTCCCTCCCTAATTCTGTCTTTCCCTCTCTCTCTCTCTAAGTATTCCACTCTATCACTCCCTCCCTCTCCCCATCTTCTCTCTCTTTCTCTCCCACTCACTCGTTCTCTTGATCTCTCTGCATATCTCCCTTTCCTCCTCTCTCACCCTATCTTCCACTCTCTTCTAGTCTCTCTCTCTCTCTCTCTCTCTCTCTCTCTCTCTCTCTCTCTCTCACAGTCTCTCTCTACCCCCCCTCTCTCTTGTGCTCTCTTTTCCTATCTCTCGATCGAGGGATGGAGGGAGGGAGAGAAGAGAAGAGGGGAAGAGAGAGATAGAGGGGGGGAGATAGATATAGATATAAGGGAGGTACAAAGAGTGGGATCATTACAATGAGAACACTTTCTTGCAGAGGGTTTTATGGAACTCCATGAAAAATATATCCCTTCTCTGTTTATAACAAAGGTTGTTAGCAGAGGTGAGCAACCAAAGGTTTTTGTAGAGGTTTTTTTATCAGTGCACCTTTAAGGTACATACACACCAATTCATACATAAAAAATAAATAAATGGTGCTTCAATGTTCAAAATCACCTTCATACTTTATAACGAAAAAATACACAGATCGAATAAACAACACTAGTGCCATTGAACATTACACACCAATGTGCCTCTTTGTCGTCAGACACACTACGTTAAGGTAAATAAAAACAAATTACTTGACCAATTTTCATTGTTATAGTGCATCTGATGCTTCCAAGCTCTCAAGAAAGCATAAATTCTCACCCTCCTTCAAAATGCGCGATGTTTCCAGTGCTCTACAATGACTTGGATATCTCCATTGATAGATTCCACACATTTCCAAATTTTTGAAACTACCACAAATTTTTGTTTCCTACCGACAATGAAACCATGCCTCCTTGAGATCGAATAGGCCAAGTAAATTGTTTATCACCTTCCTATTTTCATTTTTGTCCAATTAAATTTTGAATTTAGCATGAAATTTGGATTTTTTTTCACTTTTTTTTCCAATTCCTCGTAGTGTGCCAGAACACTTCAGCTCACTCCAAACCAGTGTGTCCTATGTAAAATTCATGGTAAGCACCGCCCCCGGTGTGTAATATACATATATGCACCACTACCGTTCAATCAAGAGCACTACGATAAATTTAAAAAACAAAATGGTGTGTCCTTTGGAACACCCCACAACTGGCACATAATTGGCTTCGACTAGCACTAGTACATTTCACTTAATTAAACCTGCACCACTAACTTAACGATTTATAAAATTTAACATAGCGGTGCAATAATTTTAACCAAATGAAATGGTGTTCTTTACAAAATTGCACCGAGACAAATATTTTTTGACTTGACATAGTGGCACATCTCATTAGACATCATATTCTTGGTGGTCTATCCTTTACAATGCACCACTGAACAAAACATTGGTTCTCTATTATCATGGTAGCACCAATGTGTTAATAGTAAAACATTGCACTGCTTCAGTTGTGATATAAAAATTAAACCTACAAGTGCCCATCAGTCCAAAAAATGCACTCGTGATGTAAATAGAATGACACTGGGCCAAATTTTCAATAATATGTTAGATCTATGTAATTTATAGCTGCACCACTGCAATCTGTGGTGGTGCGACAATAAGCGTGGAGCATTGGTATGTAAAATATAGAAGTATGCACTGTGAAATGATTTGAAAAGTAAGCATCATGGTTAACCTTCTATAAGGCCATGTTCACGATGTGTTAGTAATACAATGCACCGCTAGACATCACACCATACATTTTAGCATTGCAGTGTGTATTTGTTAACGAAATGATCCTGTGCGGTTAAAATCATTGCATTGGGAAAATATTGTAGGATTTTGCGTGCTAGAGAATTTCATTGGGTGCTCTATTACTAGTGCTCTATACAAGCCAACATACCGCAAAACCTAATGTCGATGCTACAATGACACAGTTGCGTCAGTGCATTCAATTTAACACATTGCGCTGGTGATGTAAAGAGCACAACACCAGGTTGATTATTTTACAATTTATTTGTATGGTGCATCTTATGGGATACAACACTAAAATATGCGGTGTTGCAATAAGAAACATGGAACCCATTTTTATTAGTAAAAACACCGCACGACGATGATATTTGTATGATATTTCACATCAACAATGAGACATATGTTATATTTTAGGTGCATTGATTAATTGTTTTTATAATTTTTTGCAAAAAAATAATAATTTTATATATTTTTAAATACACATCATTCATATATGTGTTGGTTTTATAATTTAAATTTATTTTATTTATATGTATGTCCCTAACAATATTTTTATGTTAATTAGAGCCAAAGATGATGAGAGGAGGAACAACATCAACAACATGTTGAGACACGCAGATTTATGCATGAGTGGGAGGCCGGGAGAGGGAGGAGTTGTTCCCTTGCCCTATTTCATAGCCAACACATGACGTTTTGAAGGATGTTGGCCTCCTGAATTTTTATCAAGAGGGCACATCCCTTATAGGGGACTCTTTGTTGTTATAGTATTTTATCCATAGCTGGGATCATCAGTGATAGGGGTTCATGGTCAGTTCCGATCTATGGTATCATCCCACAGAGGAGGATGTCTATTTCATCACTAGGTTTTCTAGGAGGGGGGATGGTTTTCCCCATTTCCTTGCGCTACTATATGGTGTTTCCAGAGACACTACCAACTGGCATATGTGCAGAGATATGTCCATCCAAAGCTTCATTCCTCTTTGGATTTCTAGGTTCATGGTGGTCAGTTGTGGATAAGTTCATTTGGTAGAGAGGACGTTAGGTGCTTGTGTCTTATTCTCTTGGAACTCTCACAATATAGCTTTGGTGGGAAAAACATGATTTGTTCTTTGTTTTATTATGCATATAGTTTATTTCATAGGCCTCGATCGATTAGGTGGTCAGAGATGTTTTTGACACAGTTTTGTCATGCATTAGATCACTGATGTACCATTTTACTTGGGATCAAATTCTTCCCATTCATGTTAGAGTTATTTACACTCTTTTTTGAAAGGGTTCATGCCACTCGTCCAGTGGTACCCCTATTTCGTACTAGGCCTATGCTTGATGCACATATGTGCATGTGGGGGAATTTGATGCCAAAGAAGGGCCAGTTCAAGTTTCCCATTTCTCTAGTCGATAGGGATGTATGTGATTTATTGAATAACGAGGACATTCATGTCCTCTATATTGTACATTACATGCACATGGGGTTGGATTAGAGAGAATGTCCAAACATATTATTTATAGCATCCAAGATAGTAGATGAGAGGTAACATTATTGTTATGTTTTGATAAATCTAGTTGCATATGTTTATGTCTTATTTAATGTACATGTAATTTATTGTAATATTTTGTTTCAATTATCTTGTTATTACTATCAAACTATTGTTTTGAGTATATTGGAACATATGTTGGGGATGATCCTCCCAAACATGAGGATGAGGTGATGGAGGAGGAAGAGGACAAACCTCCACTACAGAGACCCCGCATGCCACACGAGACAGATTAGAGAGTCCAAATAGAGGTGGTGGATCATCTATGCGGTGTCATGATGATGCAGGAGCATCTCAAGCAAGCTAGCACAGAGACAATGGACAGCTAGAAAAGCGCCCAACACAAATTTTGAAATATCTTGAACCATTAATGAAACATCAAGTGGAGGAACACTTGTATAATGTAATCGGACCTTGAGTGATTTTCTCTCATCCTTAGTAGGTAGGAGGCATTTATAGTAGTAAATGCAGGTAGATAGAATTGAATGTTAGATTAGACAGTTTTAGAACGCAAGAGGGAAACAGGATATAGACACCCTCATTGTGTATTGTAACATTAGCATGAACATAATTCTGGAGAGCATAGAGGAGAAGTAGATAGAGAAATGTAGTAGACTCCATATACAAAAGTTCTGAATTAATACAAGAAAGTTGTGATTCAGACTGATGGTGTTCATATATTCTTTGTGTATGCATCATTGAATGTTATGCTCATGAATGTTTTACTCTTTATGTCATGCAATTTCTTTTATGCTATGTGTGAATGATTTCTTGTTGAATGTTTGAAATCTGAGAGAGAGTAAGAGAAATGAGTTTCAATTGTTTCTCTACCTAAGCAAGAGTTCCTGCAAGGAGTTCAGTTGAATTTGTCCGCAAGGAGTGCGTTGACAAAGGGTTCATAGGTTTGTCTCTGAAAGCTCAGGAGAGATACCTTTTGTTCTCATTCCCTTAGAAGTGCAGTTGGGCACAGGAGCCATGCAAGGAGTGCACAGGCCGAGTGAAGTCTCAGGATTGCGAACCTGAGTGAAGCATTTGAGAGACTGTTGCTGCAGGTGTGCACAGAGCCGAAGGATTTCAACACTTGAAAGTGTTGGAGGTTTTCCACAAGGAGTGCGAGCAGGGGTTTTTATAAAAGACGCAGAGTTGTAAGAAATCATAGAAGAATTTAGACCTTCGAAGGAGTAGAAGGAAGGCAGAAGCCAAGTGCCTTAAAAGTTGTAAGAAGGCATAGCAACGCTGGACCACAGGAGGACGAGTTCTCAGAGGAAAAGAACGGACGATCGGAATTCTCTGAGGAGAAATTGTGAAGTCTCGTGAACAGTTAGATCTCACAAATGAGCAAGGGAGTTACCGCAAGTATTCCTAAGGGTTCTAATCTCAGGAGGGGTAGGACCATAGATCTAAGCCACAAGGGTTGTTGGATTTACATGTGGATTTCTATATCGGGGTTTCGTAGGTTGAAGTCCCGTAAAATTTGGAATGGGAATCGCGAAATCACAAAACGTGAAGTATCGAAAGCTAAAAGGATTGTAAGGGCCACAGAGGAGTCTGTGAGTGGACTGGTGGCACACTCTCAACAAGAAGTCAATTCAGTTGACCATTTCGGGGTTTCGTGGGGTGAAGTCCTGAAACCTTTGCATTCGGATTCGCAATATCATGAAGTTCGAAGTCCCGATGGAGTAAAGGGGCGTTGAAAGGTAAACCTTGTGAGAGCGTCGAAATTTTAGAAAATTAGGTTTCGGGAATCGTGGGAACAAGTTGCTTGACACAGCGACTGTCGAAATCGAGATAAAGAGAAATCCAAAGCAAAGAGGAAGAAGAAAGGTTAGCGTTGACTATTTTCAGGTTTCGAGGATTCGAGAGACAGGCGCTTGACCAACGGATTTTCAAAGGTGCGAAATTCGATCTCCTAAGTGCAAAGAGGGGATCCCGCGAGGATTTTCTGTGGGTGCAGATTTTCCGAAAGGAAAATAGAAGAGCCGTTTTAGAGCTCTTCGGTCCAGTGGTAAAGGAAAGATCCTGTGTTGACATGGACCTTCTGACCTGTGGATTGTGGAGGGGGCGTGCTTCATCATTTTTGGTATCAGAGCAAAGAAAGGTTCTTTTCTTTCTGTAGCATATAAAAAGACATTCACCATGCTGCCAAGGAGAAGGGACAGATAAACACCCGATCCACCAGAGGAGAGGGAAATGCCGAGAAGAAGAGTAGGCAGATGACTGATCCAGCCATGGAAAAAGAAATGCATGATCTACACGCTAGACTCGAAGACATGGAGACAGTACAAAGATGCATAGTCAGTGTGGGGGATCTTAGTGATTCTGAAAGTGAAATTGTGGCTGAACATGAAGAAGAAGTTGTAGCCGAAGATGCAGAAAATGAACGTTTGATCAGAGCTATTGCAAGAATGGGTGCAAGAGAGAAAATGGACATTCCAGTTTATGAGGGAAACTTGGACGCAGAGGAGCTTCTAGATTGGATTAGAACTCTGGACACATACTTTGACTATGAAGATGTCGAAGAGGACAAGAAAGTCAAGCATGCTGTCACAAGATTGAAGGGACATGCAACATTGTGGTGGGATGAACTACAAGCTGATAGACACTGCAAGGGAAAGCAAAAGATCAAAAGCTGGGACAAAATGATCATGAATATGAAGGTGAAATTCATCCCCAGGGATTATCAAATTACTTTGTTCAGGAGAATGCAGAACATGAGGCAGAAGCTGATGACAATAAAAGAATACACTGAAGAATTCTACAAGATGAACATTAGGGCAGGTCATCAGGAAAGCGATGATGAAAAAGTTGCTAGATACATGAATGGCCTGAGATATGACATCCAGGATGAGATGAGCATGGTAACCATACGAACGGTGGAAGATGCTTATCAGATGGCTCTAAAAGTGGAAGAGAAGTTGAGCCGAAAGCAGGGTCAAAGAGGCCGAGGCAGAAGTTATCCCAAAGGAAAATTAGTTGCCCAAGATAAATATCAGAATCCCAAGGAGGACTGGAAGAAACCTTAGACTTGAACTGAGAGAGGTGGGACTTCAAAACGAGGGCAACATACTGAACAAAGAGGAGATTATGCCGATACCAATACTTTTCCTCATTAGGTGGAGTAATAACATGCTTCACATGTGGAAAGAATGGGCACAAGTCTTACAAGTGTCCAGATAATAAGAAAGAGAGTGGAGAAAATCGCATCGCTGAAGCACAGAGGCAAGATGTTGAGGCAGAAGATGCTGAAGGCGGAAGATCACTAATGATGCGAAAAGTTCTTTTGACACCAGAGAAGGAGGTGGAGAGTTCATTCCAAAGAACCAGACTTTTCAGGACTGCTTACAAGACCAATGATAGGGTATGCAAGGTCATCATGGATAGTGGTAGCATAGATAATCTCGTTTCTACAGATATGGTAGAAAAGTTGGAGCTAGAGACGATTGATCATCCAAGCCCATACAGAGTTTCTTGGGTACAAAAAGGACATCAGGTAACTGTCACTAAATAGTGTTTAGTTGAATTTAAGATAGGAGGATATAATGATAAGATATTATGTGATTTCATTCCTATGGATGTTTGTCATCTATTGCTGGGAAGACCATGGAAATATGACAGGAATGTGATTCATGATGGGAGAATGAACACATACACCCTAGAGAAGAATGAAAGGACACACATGTTGCTTCCAATTAAGGATAAGGAGGTGAAACCGAAAGTAAGAAACACTGTACTTCTCATGAGTGGGAAGGAACTTCTTATAGAGGTTAAGAAGAAGGAAGAACTGCAATTCATTGTGGTCAGGAAATCGAAGATTGTTTTGACAAGTACAAGAGTAGATGATTTACTAGAAGAGGTTCGGGAACTGCTAGAAGGGTTCACTGACATAGTAGTGGACGAACTACCTCATTCATTGCCACCAATTAGAAGTGTGAGTCATCANGGACAAAGGGTTGGTCAGGGAAAGCTTGAGTCCATGTGTTGTTCCGACAGTACTCAGTCCGAGGAAAGATGGAGGCTGGAGGATGTGTACTAACTCGAGGGCGATTAACAAGATAACCATCATGTACAGATTTCCATTGCCAAGGATGGATGATCTGATGGATTGCTTGAGTGGAGCAAAGTATTTTTCAAAGATTGATTTGAAAAGTGGTTATCATCAAATCCGCATGAGAGAAGGTGATGAGTCGAAGACAACATTAAAAAAAAATGAAGGTTTGTACGAATGGCTTGTTATGCCATTTGGCTTAACAAATGCACTGAGTACCTTCATGAGGTTGATGAACGAAGTCCTGAGGAAGTTCATCAGAAAATTTGTCATTGTGTATTTGGATGACATACCAGTTTTCAGTAAAACAGTGGCAGAGCATCTAAAACATTTGGCTACAGTGATGCAGAGGTTATAGCATGAGAATTTGTTGATAAACATGAAGAAATCCTCATTCATGAAGACAGAGATAATTTACTTGGGATTTGTTATTTCTGCAGATGAGTTGAGGATGGATCCAGATAAGGTGGAGGTAATCAAGAATTGGCCATCACCGAAGAATATCTTTGAGGTGAGNATGAAGACAGAGATAATTTACTTGGGATTTGTTATTTCTGCAGATGAGTTGAGGATGGATCCAGATAAGGTGGAGGTAATCAAGAATTGGCCATCACCGAAGAATATCTTTGAGGTGAGTAGTTTTCACGGATTAGCTAGTTTCTACCGAAAATTCATCAGGAATTTTAGTGGAATTAGTGCACCGATGATGGATACAGTGAAGAAGAGACACAAGTCTTTTCACTGGACAAAAGAGGCTGAGAAGAGTTTTAATCTGTTGAAGAGGAAGATCATGGAACAACCAGTTCCCATGTTGCCGGACTTCCAAAAGACATTTCAAATGAAATGCGATGCAAGTGGATTTGCAATCGGGGCAGTCTTGAGTCAAGAAGACAGGCCGATAGCATACTTCAGTGAGAAGTTGAATGAAGTGAAAGTGAAATACTCCACTTATGACAAGGAGTTTTATGCTATTATTCAGGCATTGAAGAAATGGAGACAACTTCAATTTGAGGTTGGTGATTTGGTTCTGGCACATTTGAGAAAGGAAAGGTTCCCGAGAGGAACATATAATAAGCTAAAGATGAAGAAAATCGGACCGTGTAAGGTCTTGAATAAATTTGGGGTGAATGCTTATGAGATTGAATTACCCGATGGGATCATAATTTCTCCGATATTCAACATCTCAGATTTGTACCCATATAAAGCTGAGGAAGCAGGGATAGGAAATGAGCAGCCAGTGATCCAGTGGAAAAATAAGATGCCAGTTGCAGAAAAGTCGCAGATGGAATGCATACTAGACAAAAGAATAAGCAAGAAGACCAGGCGAAAGCAATATTTTGAGTATTTGATCAAATGGAAAGGCCATCCAGTTGAAGATGCCAGCTAGGAGAATGAAGCAGAGATCCAGAAGCATGGACAAACCATGTGTGAGCTCATGGATAGGAGCCCATGAAAGTTTTCAAGTGAGGGAGTATGATGCAGGAGCATCTCAAGCAAGCCAGCGCGGAGACAATAGACAGCTGGAAAAGCGCCTAGCACAAATTTTGAAATATCTTGAACCATTAATGAAACATCAAGTGGAGGCACACTTGTATAATGTAATCAGACCTTGAGTGATTTTCTCTCGTCCTTAGTAGGTAGGAGGCATTTATAGTAGTAAATGCACGTAGATAGAATTGAATGTTAGATTAGACAGTTTTAGAGCGCAAGAGGGAAATGCGATATAGACATCCTCATTGTGTATTGTAACATTAGCATGAACATAATTCTGGAGAGCATAGAGGAGAAGCAGAGAGAGCTATGTAGCAGACTCCATATACAGAAGTTCTGAATTAATACAAGAAAGTTGTGATTCAGACTGATGGTGTTCATATATTCTCTGTGTATGCATCATTGAATGTTATGCTCATGAATGTTTTACTCGTTTTGTCATGCAATTTCTTTTATGCTATGTATGAATGATTTCTTGTTGAATGTTTGAAATCTGAGAGAGAGAGTAAGAGAAATGAGTTTCAATTGTTTCTCTACCTGAGCAAGATTTCCTGCAAGGAGTGCAGTTGAATTTGTCCACAACGAGTGCGTTGACAAACGGTTCAGAGGTTTGTCTCTGAAATCTCAGGAGAGATACCTTTTGTTCTCATTCCCTCAGAAGTGCAGTTGGGCATAGGAGCCGTGCAAGGAGTGCACAGACCGAGTGAAGTCTCAGGGTTGCGAACCTGAGTGAAGCATTTGAGAGACTGCTGCTACAGGTGTGCGTAGAGACGAAGGATTTCAACACTTGAAAGTGTTGGAGGTTTGCCACAAGGAGTGCGAGCAGGGGTTTTTCTAAAAGACGCAGAGTCATAAGAAATCGTAGAAGGATTCAGACCTTCAAAGGAGTCAAAAGAAGGCAAAATCCAAGTTCCTTGAAAGTTGTAAGAAGGCATAGAGATGTTGGACCACAGGAGGACGAGTTCTCAGAGGAAAAGAACGGACGGTCAGAATTCTCTGAGGAGAAATCGCGAAGTCCCGTGAACCGTTAGATCTCACAAAGGAGCAAGGGAGTTACCGCGAGTATTCCTAAGGGTTCTAAGCTCAGGAGGGGTAGGACCGTAGATCTAAGCCACAAGGGCCGTTGGATTTACACGTGGATTTCTATATCAGGGTTTCGTAGGTTGAAGTCCCGTAAACTTTGAAACTTGAATCGCGAAATCACGAAACGCGAAGTCCCGAAAGCTAAAAGGATTGTGTGGGCCACAGAGGAGTCAGCGAGTGGACAGGTGGTGCACTCTCGACAAGAAGTCAATTCAGTTGACCATTTTAGGGTTTCGTGGGGTGAAGTCCCGAAACCTTTACATTCGGATTCACGATATCGCGAAGTCCGAAGTCCCAATGGAGTAAAGGGGAGTTGAAAGGTCAACCTTGTTAGCACGTCAGAATTTCAGAAAATCAGGTTTCAGGAATCGCGGGAAAAAGTTGCTTGACACCGCGACCGCCGAAATCACGATAAAGAGAAATCTGAAGCAAAGAGGAAGAAGAAAGGTCAGCGTTGACTGTTTTCGGGTTTCGGGGATTCGAGATACAGGTGCTTGACCAATGGATTCATGAAGGTGCGAAATCCGATATCCTAAGTGCAAAGAGGGGATCTCGCGAGGATTTGTTGTGGGTGAAGATTTTTCGAAAGGAAAATAGAAGAGCCGTTTTAGAGATCTTCGGGCCAGTGGTAAAGGAAATATCCTGTGTTGACATGGACCTTCTGACCTGCGGGTTGTGGAGGGGGCATGCGTCATCACATGACTAGTCATAGAGTGGTACTCACACCCATTAGAGATACATTACAGGTACAATATCTCTCTACAATATGGAGGAATCTTCCTCATGACATGGAATTGTTTATGTATCATATTGTTGGTGTCTTCGACCTCATCAAGAGGTTGAGGGGTGCCTCTCATGATTTTTAACATCCTCATTTTTAATCCCCACAAATTATAATGTAATTGTATAAATGTCATTTAGGTTGGTGAGTTGGTATGTTTGGGGAAAAGAGCCTATATGGATGGGGCCTGAATTGAATATTATTTGCATTGTATAATTAATACAAGTAATAATCATTGGTTACAATATCAAAGAGATGAAGAACGATGGAGGGGATATGATTCCACAAGAGAGAGGGGTCCAAGGGGGATTTTATTCATGGGAATTAATCCAACCCACATTCTTGAATTATTATCATTGTATATAACCTTTTAATTTGTTGTGGAGTGTGCTATAATCCAATCATTTAACTCCTGTAAAAGGGTGGGTGTGAGGAGTCACATCCCATAGTTATTGGATAGCAATGTAGTGAGTACAATCACCTTCGGTAAGAGTGTAAGTCAATTCAAGCAAGCAAACAAAGAGAGGAAAATTCATATTTCCAAGGGGGTAGTTTTTTGGACAATCACATTTTTGGATGGAGAATAGTTTTTACATGCATTGTTTGGGAAGCAAAGAAAGAGAATAGGGCTAGGAAGAGGACCAAACATGGTATATTGAAGGTAGCCATTGTTTGGTTGTGATTTATGTTGAGAAATAGGCATATGTGCTTGTTAAAATGAGATGTAATCATGTATCACATATTCTTGTTGAGGAAATGAATCAAAAGCCTTGTCAAGGGTATTGTGAAAGCTCATTAAGAAAATGGGAGTTTTTGAGGGTCCCCAGTTGAGATTTCCTATCCAACTGAGTGCACTAGGGGCCCTAATAAATGAATGGCACAACCCGAGGGATTGATAGTAGTGAAGGGGGTGCATTACTTGGCTGGTAAAAGTTGTGGGAAAAGAGAGAGTTGGAGGATTGGAATTGATGTAGGAGTAGAAATTGGGTTGGGGGTTGTTGTGTGTGTGGAGAGTAGATAGTAAATGGGATAGATATTCTTGTGGACTCATAGCCCCATCTCGAGGGTGGCCTAATGTCGAGAGGAAATTAACAGTAATGATTGTGGATGGGAGGTTTATCCTTCATATGAAACTAGTTGGTTAATTACTAACAAACAAGTGTTTCTAGTTTGTTCTCATGTTATTTCGTTGTGTAAATGGTTAATAAGAATGTTGTGTGTTTTTTGTTTTCTTGAACAGATGCTTTCAGGTTTAATATATGTTTTTAGATGCACCTAGAATTATGGTATTAGTCAAATGGTTAAATTTGTATGTGATCTATAGCTGGTAAGCTACAAGAAATTAATTAGTGGTAAATCTTATTGACTTAATGATTTTATTTGTAGTAATGTTCCCTGGTTAAGATGGGGGATGTTACATATTGGTATCAAAGCTCAAGGTTCAACACTGAGCTTGTATGGGCCAAGAGATAGAATGAATTGAGAAAATTTGTGGTTGCATATTTTTGATACCATCACGTATTTGGGGGAAAAATGGTGAACATAAGTGAAATTACCAAATTATGAGAAGATATTGAGTTTAAATAATTTAGAATAGTTGACGAAGAGAATTTATGGCATTGAGTGGTAGGTTGTAGAGTCCATTTTGGCCTACAGGTTCAAACTCCTATAGGTTTCAAGGAGGTCATGAAGTTTAATAATTGACATCCCATACTAATTCGACCTGTAGAATTAGGGGTTGAGATTCAGTCCTAGGAGGTTTGAGTAGGGTGTTCCTGACAGGCCTTTTGAAAGAAGGTTTCAGAAAGACTTTGGAGTCAGACATAAGGTTGAGTCCGAATGGAGGAGTCTGATGATGCAAGACTGAAATGATAAGAGTTGTTATATCATCTAGATATTTTCCTAGCCATTAGATTTGTGGGAGGTGTTTCACGAGAGCTGGTTCGAAAGGATGGAAATGTTTTTTCATATGAGGAAGTTAGTCTAATTTAGGAAACTAGTATGTAGTTTCAGGATCTTGAGTTGGTTGTGGTCATTGAGCGGCATGATTTTTTACCATCCGATCTATCGAACAAGCATGTTGTCTTGAAAGGGATAAGGGTGATGAGGAATGCCATGTAAGATTCCACGTCAATGTTCCATGTTAGAGGACATGATAGAAAGGGAGGGATAATTATTGAGTGCCACGTAGAAGTCGAGTGAAAACTTTTAGAAAAGATATTTCTGATGGATTCAAAAAGGAGTGTTCCAATGGTTTTGAAAGAATGGTTCCTGAGAGCCTTCAAAGAGGGTTGTCAGAAGGTTCATTTGGGGAGGAGGTTTCTAATGGATGAAGTTCGACAGAGAAATCTTGATAGGATATTGAACTTGATAGTTTGGAAGGGTTGAAAAGAAAAAAAATCTTCTTTTCGATGGAGGTTTCTCGACAAGAATATTCCTATAGTGTTTCAGACTATGGATTTCAGAGACATCCACGTACCCAACAATTTGGACTTCCAATGGGAAGAGTCTGAGAAAGATATTCTGATAGAATTACATAGGTATAAATACAGCTTGGAAAGGCCAAGAAGATCAATGATTGGGATTTATCTGATTTTGAGAGAACGGTTTAGATGTAAAGGATGTTACAACAGTAATTTAGGGAATTTTCCCACAAAAATTCTAGTTTTTTAAGGTATTAATTTTGCAGGGCATTTTTGAGGGCCTAAACAACATTTTTAGAAAATCAATTTTGGACAAAATTATGTGTCCTTATTGGACACATATTTTAGAATATGGGTATGTAAAATGTGCAGAAGGAGAAATAAGGCACTTGTAGCATACAAGACCAAAAATGTAAAATAGTAAAAAAAATTGTGGGTTGTAACTATCAGTCTACAGCCCGGTTAAGGGTGAAAACATGACATATTTCTCAGAGGATAGTCATAGACATACCCGATTGATTTTCTATCAAAATACAAACAGATGTTTTGTAGGGATGAATAAAGAGGCTAAAATTGCTAAGCCAAGAGAAAGTGCAAAGGGGAAAAATGGCCATTTCCAGATTGTTGTGGATTTTGACTAGAGCATCGGTTTGACAATCTAAGAGTTTTCATGATTTTAGTTTTAGTATCATTATCTATGTCTCATGAAACAATTTCCTTGGTTCTTTATATATCTACCCATGTAAGTGACAAAATTCAGTTCTGATATTATTTTGCACTTGGGAGAAGGTGTACAAAGGGTTAAATTGGCAACATTCAATGGACTACAACTTTCTACTCGTTGCTCAGAATTGAGAAAGAAAGTAGTCATTGGAAACATAATTTCAAATAAAACATAATATAAATCATAATTTTCCATGGGAGCATCGCTTTTCTCCATAAAAATTAACAGGAGGAAGTGGAATTAGATTCCATGAACCATGTAATTACTCAATGTGAATATTTTCCCAAATAATGTCAAAAATTGGAGAAATGTTTCCAAGTAATAGAGTTGAGTGCCAAGGGTGATTGTTGGGTAAGGAAAAGTATTGAAACTCATAATAATACCTATGCATAATTATAGAGGCTCACGTGAAGTGAAACAACCAAATAAGGTAAAAAGGTGGTTGAGTTTATTAACAAGGCATTGATCAATAAGTAGAGGAGAACACTCTAGCAATGAATGTTGGGTGATGGAATTATAGCATGAGGATAATATTCCACAATTGAGCATTGAGTGTATTTTTTCTAGATTAATTATAGGGTCCATAGAATGGGCAAGTGGGAAAATCTTGTGTAGTTAGTTGAATCATTAGGAGATGTAAAGGGAAGTGAAATAATGTAGAGCAGGTGATGCAAGGTTGACAAAGGTCTAAGGAAGAAAAGAGGAATATTAGTATTCAACTGCTATAGAGTCTGAATGGGTTGCAAAGGAAAATAAATATAAACTCTCACATAAATCATGAATCCAATAGGTCAAAAATATCATTGCAAGAACATGAAGTTGAGAAGATCTCCATAGCATTGAAGGTAGAAATATAGTGAAGGCTACAATCTTCCTAGAAGAGAAGGAAAAAGGATGTCATGAGATGAGGTGTGACTCACGGAATTGATGAGTCATGTCTATGTACAAATACATGAATTTAGAAAGAGGGATTGTTATATATGATCTAACAACTTCTTTCTAAAAGTACCCAAAGCAAGAAAGTCATCTCTATTATCAAATTGTGCAGTGGAAGAAAGATACATGTGAAAATGGAAGTGTGTAGCATTACATTTGGAGAATGGTGGTATTGAATGGCCAAGTAGTGCTTCACATTAAATCACTCAATGAAGTGAAGAGAGATATCTAAAATTGGGCAAATCCATGGATGACAAGGACTATTAGAAATAGGACATACCAAAAATATTTCAGAATGTTTAAATGCCAAGACCGGGTTGGTCAAGGAAATGGGGAATGGGTAATTAATTGTAGTACTAATATTCAACTGGAATTGTTCATGTTACAACACTATGGATATTGATAATTTTATCCAATATGTTGGGTCAAGTTTTATCTGCCTAAAGAAATTAGTTGTGAGATGGAAGCACTAGTGGACTTAGTGGCTGGAAATGAAGAATGACCAAGTGGGGCTTGGATGAAATATTAATAATGGGGGATAGTGGTGCACAATTGAGAAGAATGGAAATGCACATGACAACAAGGTTCTACCTAAATTAAAGGTTAACCATCTACAACAACAAAGATAAATAATTATATGTGCATAAAACATGCATGAAAGATCAAATGTTTGGTGCATATTGATGTGTGTTTGTGCATGTGAACATGCCTAAACATGTTAGTGGCATGAGTATAGACCAAGAGTAGTATATATATATGAAATAATGATGATATGATATTTGAATAAAAATAATAACTGATTGTGTATCTAGGAAACATGATTATAGAATGATGATATCATTTCTTATGGTATCCATACATATGCAAGTAAAAAGAGGATGGTGGGAATGTTGATCAAGAGGTTGGTAAAGGGAGCTTGTGAGCTTCTACAAAGTGCTAGTTGATTAGGTAGCATCAAGTAAATTGATGACAACCATGCAGGTATGTGTTTGGGGTTGTTATGATGTATAAATGATGACGAGAATAGATGTAAGAATTCCCTCAATCAAATCTCAATATTTGATTTGATGTAAAGGAAGGATTCCTTGAGTATGCAAATATTAATTGTCGCTTGAATGAATTTTTGGGAAATATAATTGCAGATTGTGTTATGTTGGTTATAATATCATAACCAAGTTAAGTTAGAATACATTACTCCTATTCTAACAATGAATTCCATTAGAGATGGTCATGTATGAGGCCATGATGAGTTTGGATGTGGAAAGGATATAGTGCCATCAAAGTGAATATGTGTTTTCCCCTATGTAACTAATGTTAGGACTGCAGCCTTTTTTCCTAAACCAAATGACACTAAGGGATGATGTTCCAAGTGTTGTGTATGGGTTGAAGAGGAAGGTATCCAAAGGATCAGACGGGTTGTGGGGAAGAGTTTGTATGATTTATTGAGTCACACGGGCCATACCTTCCAAATAACATGGTGGGATACATGACATGAAAATATGGTATTCCAGAGTCAATGCAAGGATTCATTGTGTGTATGTGGCCATGAGTATTGACACATTGGTTTTATTATTAGTAAAGTTTGATTGCATTATGAAAAGTTTGGTATGTTGATAATGCATGTACAATGAATGATGGTTTCATTTTAGATAATGTGTCTAATGGTTGAATTCAATTTTTAATAATAGCTAGAAGTGATGGAATTTTTAGATTAATATAATTTTCAAAATCACTTTGTGGACTCGATGCAAATATTGCGCATGATATACTAACAACTTGTTTGGATGCAAGAAAGTTGAGAACATTACATGTAGAATAGTCTTGGATATGGCATGGATGTAAGCCCATAAAGAATACTAATTATTGTTGTTGTGTGAGACAAATATAATTGTCATGAAATCTCATGCCTGGGAGATTTTATTTTTCATGTATAAAACAGTTTTGAAATTTATAATTTAAAATTGCTAAAAATATATTTGGTTGTACTAAAGTTGAGAAAATTGCAGGGATATTGGTCTTGGATATGGAAGGGATGTAATCCCATAAAGGAGACCAATGCATACTGCTACAAGAGCCAAACATTATGAGCACAAATATCATGTTTGGGAAATTTTATTTCCTGTATAAAATAGTTTTGGAAAATAATAATTGGGAATTGTTATGATATGCTAAAATTTTTTTTGGCTGAGTGAAAATTAAGAAAATTTGCAAGTAGACTAGTCTTTCATATGGAAAGGATGTAAGCCCATAGGGAAGAATGATATATACTACTGCAAGAGCCAAATATAATGAGCAAAAAACTCATGTTTAGAAATTTTGTTCTCCTGTATAAAGATAAATTGAAGATTAGAATTGAAAATTTTATGATGATGTCTCATATCATATGTGTGCATATGATGCAGATGTGATGATTTCCATATGTTACATATTTCTAGTGGAATTCTAGTGAGAATTTGAAATTTGTCTTCATAAGAACACCTTGTAAAATGAAGGATCACTCGAGGAACTATATAACAGTCAAAAGGGATGCATGAGCCTAAAGGGTGAGCAAATAAATACATCAAAACTCAAGAAGAGAAGAGAAAAATTAAGTTTTCAGGATTACAGAAGAACCCGGTTTTCAGGCCTAAAGAGTGAACTCCTATTTGGGAGTTGCATTGTTGAAGAACTAAGTTGTCAGGATCGAAAAGTGAACTCTTGCATGAGTTGTACTGGAGCATTAAGGTTTTTGTTGGCTATTTCCTAGTATTTTTCCTAGTAGTGAGTCCCTTTAGTTCCCAATAGTGAGATTCCTAGTTACCTCTACCAAAGAGACCGTGATAAAAAAATTGTGCAACCCAATGGATTAAGAACAGTGAAGGGGGCACATTCCTTGGGTCGGCCCTGATAAACAAATGGTGTAGCCTAATGGACTGAGAGAAGTGAAGGGGGTACATTCCTTGGGTTGGAAACTCCAAGAGGAAGAGAGGTGGTGGAAATCGGGATAGTTGTAGGAGAATTCCAGTGGTTTATGTATATTTTCTAGGCCATGGTGCTTTTATATCTATGTTTTGAGGCCATAGTTCCTATGTATTTATGATTTTGGGGGCTAAAGTGCCTATGTATTTGTGGTAGTGGGGCCATTGTTCCTATGTAATTCTTTTAGGATGGAATGCCTATGTGATTTTGGGCCAAAGATCCTATATGTTGAGTAATGGTTGGGGATCTATAATTGTAAAATGAAATTACACGTGTAGGGTGTTTTGCACTGAGAACAATGCAAAAATAAGGGAGAGGGGAATGTAACATCCCCGTTTTTAATCCCCACAAATTATAATGTAATTGTATAAATGTAATTTAGGTTGGTGAGATGGTACATTTAGGGAAAAGATCTTGTATTGATTAACATGGTTGGGGGATGAATTGAATATTATGTGCATTGAAGAATTAATAAAAGTAATAATCATTGGCTGCAATACGAAAGAGATGAAGAACGATGGGGGGGATATGATTCCACAAGAGAGAGGGTTCCAAGGGGAATTTAATTCATGGGTATTAATCCAACCCACATTCCTGAATTATTATCATTATATATAACCTTCTAATTTGATGTGGACTATGTTGAAAGCCAATCATTTAACTCCTGTAAGAGGGTGGGTGTGAGGAGTTATGTCCCATAGTTATTGGAGAGTATGGGCCTGATTACAATAAACTTGGGGAAGAGTGCAAGTTAATTCAAGCAATAAAACAAAGAGATGAAAATTCGTATAGCCAAAGGGGCAGTTGTTTGGACAGTTACATTTTTGGATGGAGAACAGTTTTAACATGCAGTTTTTGGGAAGCAAAGGAAGAGCATAGGGTTGGGAAGAGGACCAACCATGGTATATTGAATGTAGCCATTGTTTGACTATGTTTTGTGTTGAGAAAGAGGCATGCACAAGAAAGAGGCATGTGTGCATGTAAAAATGGGTTGTAATCCTATATTGAATTTTTCTATTGAGGAAATGGCTCAAAATTCTTATGAGGGCTGCTATGAAAACTCCTTAGGAAGTTGAGAGTTCCCAAGGGTCCCTAGATGAGAGTTCCTATCCAACCGAGTGCAATAGGAGCTTTGATAAATGAATGGTACAACCCATGAATGATTTTAGGGGCTAAATTTCTCTCATGGGCTAATTTTCCATGGTTTTTCCAAAAACGAGATTCGCTATTTTAAAAATTATTCGCCCAAATTCTATAGGATAAAATTATTTTCCCTTAAAAATCGCCAAAATTTTATAAAAACTATATAAAATACTTAGAAATTTGAATATTTTTACGAAAATATCGCCAAACATTTATAGTTGGAATATGAAGTATTAGTAAGATTCACCAAGGTATCTACATTTTAAAATAAATTTTCATCCTTAAAATCATCCCTAGTACAACCTGAGGGACTGATGGAAGTGAAGGGGGTACAGTCTTTGGGTAGTGCAAGTTGTGGGAAAATATGGAGTTGGAGGATTGGATCTGTTGTAGGAGTAGAACTCACATTGGGATTTTTTGTGTGTGTGGAGAGTGGACAGTTAGTGGGTTGGATATCCTTATGGAATCATAGCCCCAACTCGAGGGTGGCGTATTGTTGAGAGAAAATGAACAACAATTCCTATGGCTGGGAGGTTCATCCTTCATATGCATCCATTTGGTTAATTACTAACAGATAAGTGTTTATGTTATGTTCTTATGTTATTCCACTGTGTAAATGTTTAATATTAATTTTGTGTGTTTTTTGTTTTCTTGAATAGTTGCATTCAATTTTAATATTTGTTGTTAAATGCATATAGAACTATGTTATCAGTCAAATGGTTAAATATGTATGTGATCTGTAGCTGGTAAAATACAAGAAATTAATTAGTAGTAAATCTTATTGATTTAATGAGTTTCTGCTTAGTAATCTTCCCTAGTTAAGATGGGGTATGTTACATGATCCCACTCCATCTAGCTCATCAATAGATCCATCCACATACTATGCTCCACCACATGGTCATCCTCCTCCTCCTTATTCTCCTCCACATGATTCGATTGCACCATCCAACGAGCCACTTGATTCCCCTCCACATGTGTCTGAACCAACATCCATGCCCATTCCTCTTTCTCCTCATCCTATTGCTACTTCCCTTCCACATGTTTTTGAACCTAAATCCATTTATGATCCTCCTCCTCCTTCTTCTCCTCCACATGCGTAAGAATATTCCACTGATCCTCCTCCTCCTCCTCCTCCATTTATGTCACCATCCACCGATCCTTGTCTTTCTCCTCCACATGTTTCATCACCCACCATTCCCCCTCCTCCTCCTCCTCTTCCTTCACATGTCTCACAATATTTTGATGATTTGGACACTATGTTCACATTGTCTACTACTTCATATATTGATGATATCGATAGAGAGACAATTAAAAGTGCGTTTTTGTCGACATTTATTTATGACATAGTTTCTCTTAATAGAGGCTCTATCTTTGGTAGCAAATACACTGATGCATTTGGCTTTGGTGGTGGACCTAGCTAGAAGTGGTATTGATTGACATATATATTGATTGTCTTATATTTGACTTGAGATATATATATGACATATTTATTGCATACTTTTTTGAGATTTATGTTTGACATGTATATTCATATGTATATCACTCATGTATATTATTTTTTCATATAATATTATGGTTGTTGTTTTTTAATTTATAAAATGTATTATGAGTATGCTAATGACAAACATTGTTAATGATTTCTCTATTTTTAAGTTAAATTTGAGATGTATCACTCATTTAAATTTAGAGTTGTCGTACAATATTTAACTTTACTTTTATGAAATCATTTAATTTGGAAATTGTGATTGCAAAAGTTATAACCATTAATGCCATATAATATTTAATTGTTCTTCAAGGTGAATTGTTTCTTGCCCAACAATATACAATATGCTGATTAAATGTGTTTAGAAATAAAAATACTTAAATACCATGAGGAAAATGATTTTGATTTGAATATTTAAGTATTTTTCATATATTATAATTAAAATATTACAAGATAATTATCCACTATTAATAATGATGATGTAATAATAATGTATTTTTTTAATTTTTATTTTCAAAGTTTTTAAGACAAAGTTATAATATAATTGTTTACTAAAATCAAAATTATTATATTTTATTAATATTTAATTTTTCCAAAGATTTTAT
>SNQJ01S0036378.1:67759-81587 GCA_010110895.2 Picea sitchensis
TTTATTAAATTCATCGATCAATGGTTGGAGGTAGACATCCATTCTCTTCACTTGTCTTCTACCCGAGACTATAAGAGCTATCATAAGATGTTCATTCATGGAAAACCATGGAGGGATATTGTTATTGATCAATAACACTAGCCAAATTTAATAGTTGGTGCGTTGGAGGGAATATGGGTTAACTCCATTTATATATGTGCTCAATCATAGGCTCCATAATTCATCCTTGAATTGATCGGGCCATGCATCCTATATATGCTTCATTGCTATTGAATCTGTTGGGATTCACATAAATCCTGACTCACTTCTATTTGAGGCATACCACCTCTACAAATGGCTAATTGTTTGCAACAAAAAATCCTTTGAATCCTTGGAATTATAGGCATGTGCCTCAATATATTATGAGGAGAACCATGTTCCTTAACCTTTGTTTTTATGGTACCTCTCATGCCCACATTCTCGACATATCTCTTTGTCTGCATATTCATTTATGTATAGAATATAATCATTCAGACATGAGGGATATGATATGTACTCAATACCCAACATTTTCATCATTTTCTTTGCCTCTGAGCAACTGTCGAGCAAACTATTATCACTCAGAAGTACCTTATCTTTGATTAATGATGCAGGAGCATCACCATCAACATTTAAAGAGGTCGAGTGGAGGACATATTGACATCCAGTGCGGACATTTAAAGTCGTTTTTGATACCAAGGAGGGAGAATCATCTTAATTTTTTTTGAAAACATTGTAATTAAGGATCTTTTTAATGTTTTGAGGCTGGAATCATTGTAAACAATCTAGTAGATTGTATTTTCTTTAATGCATATAAGATTGTGCAAATATTGAGAATCCGCTCTTATCTAGTTTGTAAATGCTCATTCAATGTAATACGTATTAGTAGATGAATTTTTTAATTGTGATACGATAACACTAAGGTAGGTTGGAGGGAAGTCGCGAGAAGCTCCTTGTGTATAAATATATGTAATCTTTGCCCAAATGAGGTTGACAAAGACAATTTTATTTTTCTATTCATTTTATGGTTATTGTTGTTGGATATTGTTGTAGAGAGTTATTGAGAAATTTTGAGGAGAAGTTGAGAACTGTATGAGTCCCTGTACATAATTTGTTGAATGAATATCAATAGAAAGGGTTGATTCCAAATGCATGGTGTTACTTATTTCTGAATTCATTAAGTAAGTATTATGTTATTTTCTTATTGTGTTTTATTATGCTCATTTGTATGTACTTCTTATTTATATAGAGGAAATGTTAATGTTTCTTTAAGTTTCAATTGTTTCTCTTATGAGAACTCAAGTGCAAGGAGTGCATAGTGTCTGCAAGGTGTGCGAAGGTCGATTCAAGTCTCACTCAAAATATCAGAAGAGGTATCATGAAAATTTGAAGAAGACCTGTGCCAGGTGTGCATTGGGCCGACACTCAGTTGGAGTGGTGAGGAGTTAAGTCTGGAGAGTGCAAGGAGTGTGTGAAATTTTTTCTCGAGAAACTTCAAAGTATCAAGGTGAATAGGCACCAGAGGTGTGTAGGAGTGACTTAGAAATTTTCTAATTTTGAAGTTATAAGGTGTTTAGAGTGGTGCAAAATAGAGCGCCAGAGTCTTGACTCACTTCATGTGGTTAATCTCGGGAAGGATAGCGACCAAGATCCTTTTAAAAAGGAGGATTTGTATTAATTTGGAGGATCAGCGGATGAGGTCCACTCGCGGAGAATACAAGAATTTCCTATTCGTTAAATATGGGAAATTAGCAGAGGCATTAACTCGAGAAGTCCTTCAAACTTTGTAAGTTCGACAGATTTCGAGGGTGGAGTGAAGAGGAGGCGAAACTCCTGAAGTTCTGAAGTTCAAACCTCATATGAAGCATTGATTCTAGTGGATATGTGTCAGCAGATAGTCGAGTCCAGAAGACCGACCATCCAAGAGAAAAGGGACATATTTATGGAAGATTAACAATCTCCCGAAGCTCCGAAGAGAGGAGTAGATCTCCATCGTTGATAAACATAAGACACATGGAAGTAGATCCCAAGATATCAAGATTCAACACTCCGGGAGATTCGTGAAGTGGTGCTTTGAAAATCCCTGAAGTCCGTAGTTGCGAAGAAGGTATAATTCATCGATCTATGAAGGAATGGGAATACTCTGATCTAATTTAGAGTTCGGCTCTCCGGGAGCATATGGTGTTGAAGTGAGAAAAATCACCGAAGCCTGAAATCCAGAAACCATTCCACGTCGTGGATTTCAACGAGTCCTGTAGACTATTGATATTTGATTATTGATTTGGCAATTCACCACTTCGACGTTCAGGAGGAATAAAGTGAAATTTTGTTGAAACTCCCGAAGTCTGGGAGCTCTGAAGTCCCAAATTTTTTCAGAGATTGGATATTTAGCCCACGGTTTGACCCATGGTCTCTTGTAATAATTTGTTGGTTCTTAGAGATCCCCAAAATTTGAATCTTACTTTTGGGAAGAAAGGCATAGGACCTATGTTTATCGTTTTGAGGGCTCAATAGGAGCCTGAGAGCTAATTCATCTCCCAAAGTTAAATGATCCTAGATCGGGAGGTCACGTAGAACCTAGGGAGCAGGTGGGGGTTTGCATCAAGTAGTATCAGAGCCCTAATTTTTCTCTGTGTGTGTGAATGAAAACTTGGAACCATGCCACGTAGAAAATGTAGGAATAGACCTATAGCAAGTCCAACAATGGAAGAAGAGATGAGGAAACTCCATGCCATATTGAATTCCATGGAGAAAATGCAGAGGAGATAACCTGATGTTGGTGACATCAGTGAGGTTGTGAGTGAAGAAGTAGAAGAAGAAGGAGTTGAAAGAGAAGAAGTTGCAGAAGATTCACTGATGAGACTTTTCATCAAAATGGGGGCTATAGAAAAAATAGAAGTCCCAATGTATGAAGGAAACTTGGAAGTTGAAGATTTTTTGGATTAGATAAGTGTTTTAGACAAGTACTTTGATTAAGAGGAGATTGATGAGGAGAAGAAAGTGAAGAACTCTATGACCCGATTGAAGGGACATGCAACGCTATGGTGGGATGAACTACCGGCTGGCATAAGAAGCAAAGGTAAGAAAAAAATAAAAAAAGAGGATATAATGGTAGCTAAATTAAAGGCTAAATCCATACCCAAAGACTATTAGATAAATATGTTTAGGAAATTACAGAACCTAAGAAAGAAGGGCTTGCCAGTGAAAGATTACACTGAATAATTTTACAGGATGAACATCAGAGCAGGTCATCGAGAGAATGCTGAAGAAAAAACTGCCAGGTATATAAATGGCATGAGATATGAAATTCAATATGAAATCAACATGATGACAGTGAGGACTGTAGAAGACGCTTATCAGGTGGCACTGAAAGTGGAGGAAAAGTTGGCTAGAAATAAAATCTAGTGAAACATAGGAAAGACTCTGAGTAGAGGTAGAGGAATTGTCCGAGAGAAATTCCAAAAACCCAAAGTTCAAGCTAGGAGGTATCACAGAAAAACAAAAAAAGGAGGAAGTTCTCGAGGGGGACAATATGGTGGCAAAAGATATTTTTCTCAAGGAAGAGGAAGACGAAGAGGAGGAGAAGTGAAATGATGTTCCTGTGAAAATACATGGCATATGTCTTGGGGATGTCCTGAGAAGAAGAAAGATGGAGGAGAAGCTCACATTTCTAAAGAACAGAAGAGGAATGTGGAGGAAGAAACAACAGAATATGGGAGATCTTTCATGATGAGAAAGGTTCTCCTAAAACTAGAGAAATAGGCAAAGGATCCAGTCCAGAGGAACATTTTTTTTAGGACTACTTACAGTCCAAAGATAGATTATGCACAATAATCATAGACAATGGGAGTACCGCTAATATGGTATCCACATAAATGGTGGACAATATGGAGCTAGAGACAACTGCACATCCAAACCCATACAAAGTATTGTGGTTGTAGAAAGTACACCAAGTAATGGTAAGTCGACAATGCAAATTCGAATTTAAAATAGGTGGTTATAAAGATGAGATTTTGTGTGATGTTATACCCATGGATGTTTTCCATGTTTTGTTTGGAAGACCATGGAAATATGACAGAAATGTCATACATGATGGAATAAATAATACTTTCACCCTTGAGAAGAATGGTTGCAAGCATATGTTGATGCCGATAGAGGACAAATGAGTGAAGGAAGAAGCTAGTCCTAGCATACTTCTCAAGAGAGGGAAGGAAATCTTGAAAGAAGTCAAGAAGGAACAAGAGATGTAGTTTGTTGTGGTAATAAATCATAGATTCATCCTTACAAACACTTATGTGGATGATTTTCCTATGGAGATTCATTAGTTGTTAGATAATTTTGTTGATATCATGGTGGATGAGATACCTCACTCTTTACCACCCATCAGGAGTATTAGTCATCACGTTGACCTTATTCCAGGAGTGAGTTTTCCAAATAAAGAAACATACAAGTTTACACCTCAAGAGAATGAAGAGGTCAAGAATCAACTCAGAGAACTAATGGATAAAGGTTTATTCGGGGAAAGTTTGAGTCCATGCGCAGTAGCAACTGTGTTAAGTCCAAAGAGAGATGGGGGATGGAGAATGTGTACAGATGAAAGAGCCATCAATAAGATCACCATCAGGTATAGATTCCCTTTACCTCAAATGGATGATTTGATGGATTGCTTAAATTGAGAAAAATATTTTTCTAAGATATAATTGAAGAGTGGCTATCATCATATAATAATGAGAGAGGGAGATGAATTGAAGACATCATTCAAGACGAATGAAGGATTGTATCAGTGGCTTGTTATGCCATTTGGCTTAACAAATGCCCCGAGCACATTCATACGATTGATGAATGAGGTTCTCAAGGATTTTATTGGTAAATTTTTAATTGTGTATTTGGATGATATTTTAGTTTTCAGTAGGGTTGAAGGTGAACATTTGAGACACTTGAACCTGGTGTTGGAGAGGTTGCAGTAGGAAAAGTTGTTGATAAATCTAAATAAATGCTCTTTTATGAAGACATAACTCATATACTTGGGTTTTATGATCTCTTTGAATGAGTTGGAGATGGATCCAGAGAAGGTGAGGGAGATCAAGGAATGGCCTTCTCCAAGAAGTGTGTTTAAGGTAAGAAGTTTTCACGGGTTAGTAAGTTTTTAGAGGAAATTCATCAGGAATTTCAGTAGCATTTGTGCACCCATACTAGACACTTTAAAGAAAAAACACACATCCTTTAATTGGATAGCAGAAGATGAAAAAGGCTTCAGAGTATTGAAAGAGAAGATAATAGAACCACTGATTCTGGTTCTTCCAGATTTTGAGAAGACATTTCAAGTGAGATGTGATGCAAGTGGAATAGCTATTGGCGTGGTCTTGAGCCAAGACAATAATTTAGTTTCTTATTTCAGTGAGAAGATGAATGAAACCAAGAGGAAGTATTCCACATACGATAAGGAATTTTATGCTATAATGCAAGCCTTGAAAAAATGGAGGCATTATCTTATCCCAAAGGAGTTTTTTTTTTATAGCGACAATCAAGCCTTACAGTTCATAACTAGACAGGGGAAATTGAATCAAAGACATGATAAATGGGTAGAATTCATGCATAATTTTACTTTTTTTTACTAAGCACATTAGTGGTAGAGCTAACAAATGTGTTGATGCTTTGAGTAGAAGATGTCTGATTATGTAGGAATTTCAAGTAGAGACCTTAGGGTTTGAACACCTTAAGGGGATGTATCGTGAAGATACATATTTCAAGGAGGCTTACAAAGCATGTGAAAACCCTTTTATAAGGGACAAAATTCAGTGGATGGAGTATTTGATATAGGATGGACTATTGTTCAAAGGGAGTCAATTGTGTATTCCAAAATGCTCAATGAGAGACAACCTATTGAAAGAAAAACATAGTGGAGGGTTGGATGGAAATTTTGGCCATGACAATAATTATGCATAGCTAAGTCCTTCATACCATTGGACAAGTATGAGTTCCTATGTAAATAAATTTGTGGAAAAATGTAGAGTTTGCGAGTATGCAAAAGAAAAATGGAAAAACAGTGGTCTGTATCAGACATTTCCTATTCTAGACAGATCGTGGGATGCCATAAGCATGGGTTTTGTGTTTGGATTTCTAAGAAACCAGAGGGGGAGTGATTCCATATTTTTAGTGGTTGACATATTTTCAAATATGGCACATTTTATACCATTCCAGAAAACCAGCAATTCTACTCACACACCAAATTTATTTTCCAAGGAGATTGCGAGATTACATGGATTTCCTAGAAGTATAGTCTCAGACAGAGATACCAAATTTGTGGGACACTTTTGGAGAAATATATGGAAGAAGATGAAGACAAATCTATCCTTTAGTTCAACATATCACCCTTAGGCATACTGATAGATTAAGGTAGTAAATCAAAGTTTAGGAAAAAAATTTAGGAGTTTGGTCACTAAACATCACAGTCAGTGGGATCAAATTCTTCCCTAGACAAAGTTTTCTTATAATGATTCATTGAACAGGAGCACTGGAAAAATCCCATTTCAAATAGTGTATAGGATACATTCGAGGGGAATTTTAGAGTCAAGAATTTTGGGACATGATGAGTTCCAAAGTGCAGGAGCAGAAGACTTTGTTGTAGAGATGCATAAGCTAGATGATCATATAAAGGGACAGTTACAATATAGAAACCAAAAGTACAAGAGCCGAATTGATCAAAGAATAAGAGAGGTTCATTTCGAGGTTGGAGATCAAGTTTTACCACATCTGAGGAAGGAAAGGTTCCTAAGGGGAACATATAACAAATTAAAGATGAAGAAAATAGGACCATGTAAAATCCTTAGAAAATTTGCTTCCAACACTTATGACATTGATCTTCCAAAAAATATTGGAATATCACTAATATTCAATGTTGAAAACATGTACCCTTACAACATGGATGATGCAGGAGAATCAAATGATTAGAAGGAGATCTAGTGGGAAAAGAAGATTCCCACAACAGAAAATCCACAGATGGAGAAAATTCTAGATCAAAGAATTAGTAAGAAGACCAGGAGGAAAAGTTATTTTGAATACCTAGTAAAGTGGAAAGACCACCAAGTAAAGGATGCTAGTTGGGTAACTGAACTTGAAATTCAAAAACATGGAAAAATAGTGGAGGAACTCATGGAAAGGAGTCCATGAATATTTTTTCCAGAGGAGTATGATGCAGGAGCATCGCCATCAGCATTTAAAGAGGCCAAGTGGAGGATAGATCGACATCCAATGCACACATTTAAAGTAGATTTTGATCCCAAGGAGCGTGCATCATCTTAAATTTTTTTGAAAACATTGTAATTAAATATATTTTTAATGTTTTGACGATGGAATCATTGTAAATTATTGAGGATATTTCTTTTTCTTTAATGTAGATAAGATTGTACAGATACTGAGCATCCACTCTTATCTAGTTTGTAAATGCTCATTCAATGTAATAAGTCTTAGTAGATGAATTTTTTAATTATAATAGGATAGCACTAAGGTAGGTTGGAGGAAAGGCTCAAGAAGCTCCTTGTTTATAAATATATGTAATCTATGCCCAAATGAGGTTGTTGAAGACAATTGTATTTTTTTTTATGAGTTTATGGTTATTGTTGTTGGCTATTGTTGTAGTCAATTGGTGAGAAATTTTGAGGAGAAGTTGAGAACTGTATGAGTCCCTGTACATACTTTTTTGAATGAATATACGCACAGAGGGTTGATTCCAAATGCATGGTTTTACTTATTTCCAAGTTCATTAAGTGATTATTATGTTATTTTCTTGTTGTGTTTGATTATGCTCATATGTATGTACTTCTTAGTTAGATAGAGGAATTGCTAATGTTTCTTTAAATTTCAATTGTTTCTCTTTTGAGAACTCTGGTGCAAGGAGTGAATAGTGCCCACAAGGTGTGCGAAGGTCAAGTCAAGTCTGACTCAGAATCTCAGAAGAGGTAGTGTAAAACTTTGAAGAAGACCCATGCAAGGTGTGCACTGGGTCAACACTTAGTTGGAGTGGTGAGGAATTAAGTATAGAGAGCGAAAGGAGTGAGTGAAAAGTTTTCTAGAGAAAATTCAAAGTCTCAAGGTGAATAGGCACCATAGGTGCATAAGAGTGACTTAGAAAATTTCTAAGTATGAATTTCTAAAGTGTTCAAAGTAGCGTAAAACAGAGCGCCAGAGGCTTGAATCACTTCATGTGGTTAATCTCAGGAAGGATAGTGACCAAGATATTTTTAAAAGGGAGGGGTTTTATTAATTTGGAGGATGAGAGGATGAGGTCCACTTGCAAAGAATCCAAGCCTTTCCTAGCCATTAAATCTGGGAAAGTAGCAGAGGAATTAAATGGAGAAGTCCTTCAGAATTCGTAAGTTCAACAGATTTCGAGCATGGAGTGAAAAGGAGGTGTAACTCCTGAAGTTCTGAAGTCTGAAGCTCATCTGAAATGTTGATTATAATAGATATGTGTCAGTGTATCGTCTAGTTTGGAAGACCGACCATCCAGGAGAAAAGGGACCTATTTATGGAATATTTAAAATCTCCCGAAGCTATGAAGAGTGGAGTAGACATTCATTGTTGATAAATTAAATATGTGTTGAAGGACATCCCAATATCTATAGATTCAACATTCTAGGAGATTCGTGAAGTGGTGATTCAAAAATCCCCGAAGTTTGGATTTGTGAAGCAGGTATAAGCCATGAATATGTGAAGGAACAGAGACTATTTGTTTTGATTTAGAGTTTGACTTTCTAGGGGCATACAATGTTGAAGCGGGAAAAATCGTTGAAGCCCAACATCCCAAAACCATTCCACATAGTAGATTTCAACGGGTCTTGTAGACCATTGATCTTTGATTATCGATTTCAAAATTCACCACTTTGACGTTCGGGAGGAACGCGGTGCAAGTTTGTTGAAACTCCCGAAGTCTGGGAGCTCCAAAGTCCCAAATTCTTCGAAGATTGAAGATTTAACCCATGGTTTTGGCCCATGGTCTCTTGTAAGACTCTGTTGGTGCTTAGATATCCTTGAAATTTGAATCTTACTTTCTGGAAAAAGGGCATAGGATCTGTGTTTATCATTTTGAGGGCTTAGCAGGGGCTCAAGAGCTAATTCAACTCCCGAAGTTAAATGATCCTATACTGGGAGGTCACGCAGACCCCAGGGAACGGGTGGGGGTTAGCATCAAGTAACCTACAATTAGTGGGATTTTTTCTTTTATATTATCATTAAGCATAAATAAAATCAATCATTTTCTTCCTTAATTATGTGAAAAAATTAATTAAACATTTAGGTTACTTAATGGTTATTTACCTCAAAAGTGTCGAGAAACACGCGTCTCACATACCATACACTTCTTTCAAGTTGTAGAACAACATTGTTGTCCCTATCCGGGTAGACCTTGCAAACCCATGTACTCGACCAAATCGAGGGGTGGTGGAAGTATATTTCAAGATTTTGAAGAAGGTATCTATGACATCAATATCATCCCTTAGTTAATTTTTCTATAATGCATCTAATCACAGTCTCTCCATGGCTTGTGTATCCCACAATAAATCATCCATACCAACCTCTATATCATTTCCTTCATCCCCAACATGTGAAGAACTAATGTTATTGTTGGGGTTTTGAATTGGTGACTCATGACCTGGTGGGAATATAATAGGTGGTTGTTTTAACCATTCCCGATATGCTTCCTCTCCAATATTTTTTAATAAACTTGCAACTTGACATTGTAGGGGGGTGCATCGGTAGATGGTGTAGAGATCACTCATCATCAAAATCATTATTGTAAAAATATTGAACATTACATCAATACTATTAGTAACATAATTTATTTAATATGTTAAAAAAGTATACCAAATTCTTATTAGAATAATGGACATTTCCCCCCAATAATAAACATGAAACCAACCACTTTATAAAACAAATTTTGAATTAAGAAATACGTTTACATTAGTTATATTGAAAATCCAAAAACACAATTACTCAATTATATTTTTCTTACACCCTACGATGTTGTGTTCAAGGTTTCAAATGGTCTTTCAAGAAGTTAAGGGAGAATACTCGATGGAAAGTCCCAATTAGACCTGCTCTTGTGTTGGATAACATTTTCGACCAGTATGTGGGCCTCGTTGCCACTCTAAAATAATTTTAATTATGAATATGAGAATAGAATGATCTCAGATGAATTAAAATATAAAATTAGATGTTTAACTATTGTTGTTTAAAACTATACTAACCTATACTATGACGACCTATTCTATCCCGATTATGAGAAAACTAAAAGAGGATGAGCATAGTAGAAAATGATATTACCAACAATAGAAATAATTCATACATGCAAGTAAAAAATGAAAATAATAATGTTAGAGACACTAACAATTAATTGCAATCTATATCAATAGCATCATTTATGTGTTCTTAAGGAAATAAATGACATCTTAAGCATTAAGAGAAGAGTGAATAACTGATTCATATAACAAAGTTCCATAATACTCAAACATGATACAAATATATAAAGAATAATCTCATACACATTTATATGGATCATAAATTCCTAAAATGGATCTTGCTCTTTATCATTAAGTTGTAATAGTATTGTTCAAAACATACAATGGGAAAAAGTCCTTATCTTCTCAAAGTGCTATCTTTTATAAAACAAGAGAGATTGTTTACATTCGTTAATTGTCATCATGTTATATGACAGTTATTACCTATCATTTCATATTCCCTATTTGAACTTTACACTTTTAAGAATAATAAAAATGAGAAGGGTTTGTTAAAATATACAATAATCATGAGACTTTCTAAAGTTCCATTTTATCCCTATATACTTTCCACAACTCATAATCTTTCATGATTGTCTCTATCCTTCTTATTTTCATATTCTCCAAATCCATCTCACCATCGTAAATATTAGTTGTCACTTCCATTTTTAAACCTTTCTTGGTATTCTTTATAAATTCTTTGGACAATGTGACCAGTCTTGATGGTTTCATCAACTGTTCTTTCAAGACGTCTTTGTTCACTTTTGTACTCTGCTCAATAGCTTCTTGGATGGTATCTTTTTTTGTTTCAACTTATGCTATCCTTATTTCACCATGGGATGCATCATTGAGGTTTAACATAAGTTCCATCACAAATTATTCAAGTAATGCATCTAAGGAATTCCATAACCTCTTGCAAGATTTGGTTACTATCTTTTGTATGATTTTAATGTCTTCCAAGAGGGGTTTCCATGTATCAAATAGGACTTGGTATTTTATATTTTTTCTGGCATTGTAGATTGGCAAGGTTCTTAGTGGGTTATGATATACATTTTTCCAATTAACAAATATGTCAAAGGAATCCTAAGCCTTCTAATATATGTCCCTCATTTCTTCCATCCAGTCTTCTAACTTGATTTGATCATCATTGTTTCTCTAAATATCATTTAGTACAAAAAAACATTACTTTTGTACCATTATCAACTCTTCACTAGTAGCTTTGGATTCTTATTTTATAGTTTCCAAGATAAGTTCTCATGTCTGAACTTATTCCATATATTTTCAAAGTTTATCTTTATCCTTTTCCATCCCTAGGATTTTATGCTTCATCTATTCTATGAACATGTCAGCCTCCATACATTGTGTCTGCAAATTTGATATCTCCTATGCATGGTTTTATTTTAGTTGCTCTCTTTCTTGAGAATGTGTTAACTTAAGGGAATATAGTTCTCCCTTGTGTAGACCTTTAACTATGTGGGTGTATATCTCAAATTTTGCATTCATTGTATCAGTCTGAATTCGAAATAATGTTTCCATATCTTGTTTGTGAATATTCTTTGTTGTACTGACTTCTCTTTTGAACTCATCAATAATATTGTCTCTTTGTGTTTTCAACATTTCTTCCATTTCAAACACTCTATCTTGTGAGGTGTATAATGCAACAACTAATTCATATGCTGGCATTGCATTTTCTCCTGCAAATGCATTAAGAGCTAAAGAAATTTGTAGAGAATTTTCCTTGGCGTTTGGGTCTGTTTTCCATTCAATGGACATCTTGGAAGACACATGGATGAGAGATGTATCTCCCCTCTTCTTATTGTTTGGTATTTTATCAATTCCCTTAGTCTTGTTGTTGTAATAGTATTCACCAATTGCTACTACAACTTCTTCCATTTCTAGCAATAGAGAAGAACAAGAGAAAATCCTTGGTATTTGCATCAGAGGGGTACACTCTTGAACGGGTATATTAACTATAATAACACTTAGGCCTTTTGAACCATTTCTAACATCATCTAATTTCCTTTTCCTTTATCTTCCTGCTTCTTCCTCAACTTTATTTTTTTCCTCAACATCAACAACCTTTTTCTTTTTTGTTTGCTCCTTCTTTCTTTTCCGTTCTTCTTCTGTAATCATGATCTGTCTCTCTTATTCATATTTTTTCTTGTTCTTTTGTTCTGCATCCTATTGTGACGTTGCTTCTTTTTAATCATTTTTCTTCTTTTCTTATACAATTTTCCTTAAGGATTCATCCCTATTATTCTTCTTGGTCAGTTTGCGTTTTTTCTTGTATTAGTATTTATTCCTTTTGTCTTTGTATTGTTTTTTATTCTTCCCCATTTCTATCTCTTATTTACTCATTTTTTATTATTCTTATTATTCCAAGGATTTGTTGTTTATTTCCTCTATTTTTCTCTTTTCTTCCTCTTCCTTTTCTTCTAGATTTTCTTTATCCTTATCTAGAAGTAATAGAAATTGTTCCCTTTCTATTTTCATTTTCTCTTCTTCTTCCCTTTGACATTTTTCTTTAGATATCTCATATAGCAACCGTCTTAGTACCTATTCAAATAAGAAAACCCGTTTGAAGATTTATTTTGCAAAATTCACTTCATAAATTATATGGTGGGTTAGTACAAAATATTTGACATGTTCAATTACCTAATATTTTGGGTCATGTCTCTTTGGTTCCCCTATACATAGGAATATATATTGTAGGGATTCATCCTCCTTCCCAGAATGAGGACCATTAGATAAAACATATCCTCCTATGCTCAGTGGGAATTTGGGATAGAGTTTATTTTTATTAGCTGAGAGGAATGAGGTTATCCTTGTCCCTATTGTCTGGTAAGATACCTCTCTAGATAGAAACCTATCAGGAATGTACCTGGGAAAGAGATGCGAGGCCTAAAAAATTCCAAAGACCCTGAAATAATTATAGTATTTACCTAGATACCAGTCTCCATTGTCCCTAAGGTTTTCTATGGCCTTTTGTGATATTTTATGTGGCGTATACCCAAAAATCATGATTATTAGGGGAGCTAGGAAGTATTCATAGATATCATAGATATACTTCTTGTAGTTGATATCCCACAATTATGAGCAGTAAATATGCACATGTGGTCAGCTAGGACTTCAATTCCATCCAAAAGTAGGAAAATGAACAATAAAGCACACTACATATATAAGGTAGGATGACATAAAAAATATGGGGTTTTTCATACCTGGAGCTTCTTTATCCTTCTTGAATACATTGAACGCTAGTATATTTGACCATTAAAGACTTACCCTATTTTTACCAATGTATATGCCATCGGAAACCATTCCATCAAAAATTGGCTGCTTTATTCTTCGCCATACAATCAAAAAATCATAGTAATCAACAATTTGTAGGGTTCTTTCAAGTGTTGTGATGGGATCATGAATTCTCCCTTCTTGAAAAATCTCAGTTTATCACACCAACAATCTTCCATCAATTCCTCAAAGTATTTGTTATCTTTCCCAAAATTCTACAGAAACGACGCGTTCATGGATATTGTAGATTT
>SNQJ01S0036378.1:81597-105737 GCA_010110895.2 Picea sitchensis
TTGCATTTTCTCCTGCAAATGCATTAAGAGCTAAAGAAATTTGTAGAGAATTTTCCTTGGCGTTTGGGTCTGTTTTCCATTCAATGGACATCTTGGAAGACACATGGATGAGAGATGTATCTCCCCTCTTCTTATTGTTTGGTATTTTATCAATTCCCTTAGTCTTGTTGTTGTAATAGTATTCACCAATTGCTACTACAACTTCTTCCATTTCTAGCAATAGAGAAGAACAAGAGAAAATCCTTGGTATTTGCATCAGAGGGGTACACTCTTGAACGGGTATATTAACTATAATAACACTTAGGCCTTTTGAACCATTTCTAACATCATCTAATTTCCTTTTCCTTTATCTTCCTGCTTCTTCCTCAACTTTATTTTTTTCCTCAACATCAACAACCTTTTTCTTTTTTGTTTGCTCCTTCTTTCTTTTCCGTTCTTCTTCTGTAATCATGATCTGTCTCTCTTATTCATATTTTTTCTTGTTCTTTTGTTCTGCATCCTATTGTGACGTTGCTTCTTTTTAATCATTTTTCTTCTTTTCTTATACAATTTTCCTTAAGGATTCATCCCTATTATTCTTCTTGGTCAGTTTGCGTTTTTTCTTGTATTAGTATTTATTCCTTTTGTCTTTGTATTGTTTTTTATTCTTCCCCATTTCTATCTCTTATTTACTCATTTTTTATTATTCTTATTATTCCAAGGATTTGTTGTTTATTTCCTCTATTTTTCTCTTTTCTTCCTCTTCCTTTTCTTCTAGATTTTCTTTATCCTTATCTAGAAGTAATAGAAATTGTTCCCTTTCTATTTTCATTTTCTCTTCTTCTTCCCTTTGACATTTTTCTTTAGATATCTCATATAGCAACCGTCTTAGTACCTATTCAAATAAGAAAACCCGTTTGAAGATTTATTTTGCAAAATTCACTTCATAAATTATATGGTGGGTTAGTACAAAATATTTGACATGTTCAATTACCTAATATTTTGGGTCATGTCTCTTTGGTTCCCCTATACATAGGAATATATATTGTAGGGATTCATCCTCCTTCCCAGAATGAGGACCATTAGATAAAACATATCCTCCTATGCTCAGTGGGAATTTGGGATAGAGTTTATTTTTATTAGCTGAGAGGAATGAGGTTATCCTTGTCCCTATTGTCTGGTAAGATACCTCTCTAGATAGAAACCTATCAGGAATGTACCTGGGAAAGAGATGCGAGGCCTAAAAAATTCCAAAGACCCTGAAATAATTATAGTATTTACCTAGATACCAGTCTCCATTGTCCCTAAGGTTTTCTATGGCCTTTTGTGATATTTTATGTGGCGTATACCCAAAAATCATGATTATTAGGGGAGCTAGGAAGTATTCATAGATATCATAGATATACTTCTTGTAGTTGATATCCCACAATTATGAGCAGTAAATATGCACATGTGGTCAGCTAGGACTTCAATTCCATCCAAAAGTAGGAAAATGAACAATAAAGCACACTACATATATAAGGTAGGATGACATAAAAAATATGGGGTTTTTCATACCTGGAGCTTCTTTATCCTTCTTGAATACATTGAACGCTAGTATATTTGACCATTAAAGACTTACCCTATTTTTACCAATGTATATGCCATCGGAAACCATTCCATCAAAAATTGGCTGCTTTATTCTTCGCCATACAATCAAAAAATCATAGTAATCAACAATTTGTAGGGTTCTTTCAAGTGTTGTGATGGGATCATGAATTCTCCCTTCTTGAAAAATCTCAGTTTATCACACCAACAATCTTCCATCAATTCCTCAAAGTATTTGTTATCTTTCCCAAAATTCTACAGAAACGACGCGTTCATGGATATTGTAGATTTTGAGAGGTGGTATCAAACTTTTATTTCCTCTGGCTTTATAGATGCTAAAGAAATATTTGATTCATTCAATATAGTGGTTTTATCCTTGTCATGGTGTGTGAAACACCATCTCACGTCGTCATTATATCATAACATCATCATAAGAGCTGCAATGAGATGTATACCACTTTTTTCGATGTAGCTTCTTATAGGCTTCCAGGTCTTGATCTTCAGGTGGGATCTCTCTAGTGTTGAAGATCCTATACATTTCATCATACCGTAGACAGTTTTCTCTCCCATTGAATAAATTCATGTATTTTTCTAGAATATCATCTGGACTTACAATGGGTGCTAGTACATTCACCATAGGCAATTTTCCTCTCTTGGTATGTGGTTGAAACATGTTGTTTCTTTGAGTCTCTATGATGATTAATACCAAATATGAGTCCACCATATCATTAATATCAACAAAAATGATTAAAATTAAGTCATACACATAGTTTTTACTCCTTGAATTCCATGAATGTCTCGGGATAACTTGCTTCTATAGTATAATCAACTCTTTCAGACTTATAGAAGACAAATAATGCATCAACTAGGGTAGAAAATATGTTTTATGCACTTATAATTTACCCCCAAAACTTCTGCAATTAATGTGAAGTGGGTTAGAATGTGTATTTAGATGAATAAATACATCTCCATTAATACTCTCGAAAGGAAAATTTTCTCCAAACTTGTGTATCAGATGCACAGTCTCATAACATAGTGGTTGGGTGCTCTAGCTTGAAAAACGTCCTCCGACAATGCTATTGGGAAGGAGCTTATCAGGATGTTCTAGCATGATGTTTCAAGGTATTCCTACGGTTCGATGGATATTCTCCAAGGGATATTCAATTTTTGTATTGGGAATCATGCCAAGAACAAGATGTTTTACAATCACATGTGTTATTTATGTGTTATTTAGTGTTCATTAAGTATTCATCTAGCCCAAGGTTTAAACAATTATTCTTTTATCACTTTAAATTAATCTCATTGGGATAATCCATCTAAGAGGAGGGTGTGTTGAAAAGCTAACTCTGATAGAAGGATTCTCGACAGTTCTATCAGAGAGGGTCCATCAGAAGGAATAATGGTTTATGGTTAGTTCTTGTTATGATGGGAGGTATCCTAAAAGAATATTGTGTGTCTCAAAGATAGTGATAACATGAAGGATATTTACTCATAGATCATAATAAACATTTGGATAAGGTCAAATTAATCAACGATTTATCATCCACCATGTAATATGAGAAGTTATGTGAGGGACCCACCTACATGTGTTTAACTTTAGGCTACTCATATATGCTTCTTCAAGCCAATCCCATTTTTACATGAGGTCACAGGGTGATTGTTTTATGACAAAGAACAGTTCCTTAGTTTCTGGAGTAACCCATTGAAAAGGTTTCATCGAAATCGAAGGTGTACATAATACACCATCATTTCTGATGATATGGTTCCAACATAAATTTTATGATAGCCTATCGAATTTAGTATCTCAAAAATGGATCTGATCAATTCACGTTGATTGATACCGAGTGGAGATGATTTGATGAGGGGTTCTTCGATATCTCTTGGGCTTAGTCACTTGATTGAAGATCTTCTTTATAATTACAACAAGGATCCCAAAAAGGAATAACAATTTGTCTATTGAGGGAAAAGGATAAAAAAGGTATGATAGAGCTTTGTAATACCTCATATCACCATAGATATATATTTGGTTAATCTTGAGACAACATAGGAAGAATAGTAGTTTCCTATATTAGTATCAATTCATGTTGGTAGTGATATAGTTCCTTGCTTAAAATTTTAATAGAGGGACCCATTGAAATACTCTAAAAGGATTTAAATGGGTAGTTGTGGGGGCCACAACAAATGTTGACTTAATAATAAGAACTAGTTAGCTATGTTTTTGGATGCACCTCCAAATTATAGTGTTTTGTTTTGTTCCTAATCTGAAATATTTACTGGTCTTCCTACACTTTTGAACCCACATCATCAAGATTTTTACTGAAAGAAGAGAAAATGATAATAGCCAATACGATCCTTTGAATAATCCCTTTGAGATATTAAGGGATTGATTTTATTAATTTAATTCATACACATAAATATTGGGAGAGTAAGATATCACAAATGAGTAATCTCGACTATCTTTATGGTCAATGTGTGTTCCTAATCTCTCTTTTCTCAGCATTGCTTCATTTCCAGTGAACATACATATCCTCGACGAAGTAGACTTGGTATCATACAAGCATAACCCTTCTACCAACAAGTGTCCATATCCTCGACGGGTTTACTTGTACTTCCCACACAATCATATGGTGTTATTATTCAACTTTCTTGCTATTATTATTTTACTTCACCCTTATAGATTTGTAATATATGTGTTGCTTTTGTAATTTAAGTGTTTATGAAGAGAGGTGATACAATAGTTACTTTGATATGCTGGACAAATCAGGACATTTGTCCTTATGGGACAGCTCTCATAATATCTTGGCATATTCTTTATATTCATGTAAAGGGGGACAATCTCACAAATATTATTCAAAAGACATATCTGGTCATTACCTTTTACTTGCTTTGAATACCATTAAGTTGAATATGAGAGTGATCACATGGCTATAGATAAATTGAAGTTACTTGAGCATATATAGTTATTTTACATAACCTTGGGTTCTCTTCAAAATATATCTGAACCAATAATTCCTATTTGTGAGAGATCTTCTAGATTGTCCATAGTTAGAGCCATTGTAAACAATGTTTCGAATCCGGAATTGGATTCATCTTTAAGACCAATCATCAAACATATGAGCTACAAACATTCATAATAAGTACATGATACATGACATATTGAAACCAAACTTGTCGACTGAAATGAAACCCTAAAGAGAAACCCTAAAAAAACCCGTATAAGTAAGACATAATAATAATATATAAATAATAATTAAAGAACTAAACTATAATGTTTAAAAACATTCTATATTGTTTAATTTTTAATAATACATGTTATGTTCTCTAATGTATAATATATAATAAAACACTAGAAAAATATTTAATTAAATAATTTATCCTATGTCGTAATTGAATTGGACTGCTAGGGTTTGGAACAACTGCAAGCTACAGTTTGGCAGTCACGGCCATAGTAAGGGACATCATGAGCACCAAAGGGGGGGTTAAGTATACCCCCTCATACAAACAGGTAGTGGTAGATAGATGGAAAGGGTCAAGAGGCATCGATTTCAAGGCACCAATGATAGGGACCTCGGGATCAGACCCAGAAAAAGGTCAGGAAAGGAACCAGGGAAAAAGCGAGTGTATGGGAGAAGAAGCCAAAGAAACTCAGAGTGAGGTGCAAGACATAGTGAAGCCCAACAGGGTAGAAGGGTGCAACCTGTGAAAACCCAAAACAAAAATGATACCCAAGGTGATACTGGAGGATCCACAAACACAACTCTATAGGGATCAGATGAAGACGCATTTACTAATCTACAAGTTCATGGGTTTGTGGCCCACAGAAAGAACGTTGTGTAACTATATTAAATATCACTGGAAGACAAATGGAGAAGTGGAGCTCCACCTGGGCTCAAAAGGATTCTTCATAGCAATATTCATGAACCTGGAGGACAGGGATAGAGTCTTTGAGGGAGGGCCATACTTGCATGTCTCAGCAGGACTGTACTTGGGGCCATGGAAGGAAAATTTCTCCCCAGAAAAAGAGACTTTCAAAAAGGTGTCGGTTTGGCTGAGATTTTATTCCTTTCCTTTAGACTACTAGTTACCCTCTACTTTCGAAGAAATAGGAAACAAACTGGGGAAATATGTGAAAACCGCAGAAGCCACCCTAAAAGGGAGATATACATCTTATGCAAGAATCTACATAGAAATGGATGTGTCGGGAGCACTCCCAGAAGCCATAATTCTAGAATTCAGGGACGAGGAATGGATCCAAAACATAGATTATGAACAGATCCCCTTTAGATGTAGAAGATTCCATGAACATGGCTACCTGATCAAAGAATTCCCTCTTAATAAAAAATAGGATGCAAAAAACCCCAAACCGCAGTAGGATGAGGATGGGTTTATAAAACCGAACCCCAGAAGCAGAGAAAACAAAACGCGGAGTAAAACCCCAGTAGGAAATAACCTAGAGACCCAGAATAAAATGGAAGAATAGGAAAAAAGCAATAAAGGGGTAGAAGATGATAAGGATTTGGCAAAAGCTCAATAAGTCAGAGAAGAAGAAAAAAATGAGCCCATCGATTGAACAAGTAACAAGAAGGAACATGGGAGTTGCACAACCCTGATGGATGGAGAAACCAAAGAGGACAACACTCCCATGAAAGAAGTAGAGGGAGATGGAAATGACTCCAAGCGAAGTAGGTACAAAAGATCCTGAACTTAGAGACCTTGTGGAAAGGGAATGGATAGATCTCTCGAACATACTAGAGTAATGGAAAAGACAAGGAGTAGAGAATGTACCAAGATAACATCTTGACTGCATTCAGTGCCTATTTCTCCTAAGGGAGGAAGCCAAATCTATAGGACTAAAGTGCACACATGGGGATATTGGACACCTAGTAGTCAAAGTCAGCGAGGGAAAACCACAACTCTCACCCAAGAAGATGCAGAGGAAAAAAGGCAGGAAATCAAATAGTGTAGCCCTATAGGATCTTAGAGTGCTATTGATAAACTCGGGTAAGATCAAGAAACTCTTCCCCAAATCCCCCCGACATGTTTAAATGAAGGTTATAACTTGGAATATAAGAGGCCTAAACAGCTCGAGAAAGCAAAGAATTGTTAGAAATAGAATAAATTAGGAACAACCAGATCTCTATTTTATTCAAGAGACAAAATGCAATACAAACATAATGGAGGCGATCAGTAAACAACAATGGTGCAAGTACAATATTGTAGCTATCGAAGGCCACCAAATTCCAGGAGGTATTCTCACCTTGTGGAACCCACAAGTACTGAGCCTAATATCATCCGAAGTGACCAGGCACACCCTTACAGTCCGCATGCAAATCATTGGAAACACAGAGGTGATTCTATGCACTAATGTGTATGGGTCTCGGGTATTAAAGGAAAAGAGAGGAATGATACGAGACCTAGAAGATCTTAAAACCTGATCCAACAACCTCCAATGGATCCTGGTAGGGGACTTCAACATCATCACGTCACTTGTGGAGAAAAAAGGAGGTACAAGAATATTGGATAGAGATGCGGAAGAATTCTCAAAGTTCATAGACACGACAGAGATGGTAGACCTTAAAACTAATAATCGATAGTTCACCTGGAACAATAAACGGATGAACCAGTATCAGATAGCAACAAGACTCGACAGATTCCTAGTGTCAAAGTCAATCATTATTTAGGGGCTAACCTTAGATTTCAACATCCATCCCTGGGGGCATCTAATCACTGGTCAGTGCAACTGGAAGTAGGCTTCCAGACCACACCAAAGAACAAACCCTTCAGATTTGAGAAATTCTGGATTGAACACCCAACTTTCAAGGAAAGAATCAAATAGTGGTGGTAGGAGGAGAAACCAGAGAAAGGGACAAGGATGTTCAAACTCTATAAGAAACTAAAGTACATCAAATATAGGCTCAAGGAGTGGAATAAGAACACTTTTGGGAATATAAACCAAGAGAAAAACAACATAGAAGAAAAAATGAAAAAACTCCAGGAAACCTGTATTTTGGAGGGCTATATGGAGGAATAGAAAAAGGAAGAGATCCAGATGACCTAGGAATGGGAAGCTCGATGCCAGTAGGAAGAAACACTTTGGCGAAAAAGGTCTCGGATCCGATGGCTAAAGGAAGGAGAATAGAACATTGAGTTTTTTCATAGAACAACCATGGCCAGAAGATCCCATAACAAAATTCTAAATATTAAGGACCAGGATGGAATAGAGAGAGAGTCACATATGGAAATCAAAACTACACTGGTAAACTACTTCCATGGGATAGACCAGGAACCCAACGAAGACAGAAAGAAGGCCATACAAAGGATAATCCATTATATCCCTCTCCTAGTCACCGAGGAACAAAATAACAACTTGATCAAAGCCATTGTTGAGTAGGAAATTGACCAAGTACTCCAGAAAATGCCCAATGGGAAAGACCACGGTCCAGATGGATTCACAGTGGAGTTCTTCAAAGCCTGCTAGGAATTTTTCAAACACAACGTTTATAGGGTAGTCGAAGACTCTATAAGGTCAACCTCCATTCTAAAAGAGCTAAATTCTACAATGATTACACTAATCCCCAATGAAAATGAAGCCAAAAACCCTGATCGTTACAGACCTATAACGTTGTGAAATGTGGTTTATAACATAATCTCCAAAGTTATAGAAAATAGATTGAAACCCCTCATACCCACACTGGTCTCACAAGAACATGCAGGCTTTGTGGAATGATGATAAAGAATGGATAATATCATCCATGCCCACGAGCTTATCCACACCCTGAAGCTTCAGAAGAGAGGGGGAATGATAATACAACTAGACCTAGCAAAATATTATGACAAAATTAGCTGTCACTATATGGTCAAGACTTTGGAAGCCCTCGACTTCACCCAACACTGGATCAGCTGGATAGTCAGCCTAATATCCACAACAAGCTACTGGCTGCTAATAAATGGAGCCCCTACCAAACCTTTATGGCCAATGAGAGGCATCAAACAAGGAAACCCACTGTCCCCCTTCCTATTCATTTTGATGATGGAAGGTCTCAGTCGAATCATAAAAAGCACAATTGCAACAGGTGAAATAATAGGTATCAAACCCTTCGAAAATTTCCCTACTTTGACACACCAACAGTTCGTGGATGACACCTTACTTCATGGCATACCCATGGTCAAGGAATAAAAAGCCTACAACCGAATTCTAGAAGAGTTTGGGGAAGCCTCGGGTGCAGAGATCAACCACTCCAAATCTATGATCTTGTTCTTCAATACCAACCCCGCAATCCAAAGAAATTTGGCCAACATTTTGGGCTTTGAACGCAAAGCACTCCGAACTAAGTACTTCGGCATTCCCCTGATAATCAAAGCTTACAAAATTTCTACTTGGGAAGGAATAATCAACAAGTTATAGGAGTGGGTGAAAAATTGGACGTACAAATTCCTCAACCTAGCTGGAAAACTTATTCTGACCAAGTCTGTTTGGCAAGCAATTCCAACCTTTATGATGTCTGTTTTGCCAACCCCCAAAGGGGATACTACAAAAAATAAGAACCATCCAAAGGGACTTCCTGTGGTGAGGAGCAGAAACAAGGAAAAAATGGGCCCTGGTGGCTTGGGAGAAGGTCTGTAAACCAAAAATCAAAGGAGGCCTGGGGTTACAAGACCCACAAGTGACCAATGACTCCTACGGGGTGAAACTATGGTGGTGCTGGGTAAAAGAAACTACTACACCATGGGTCAACCTGTGGAAGGCAAAGTATGCCCCGGACATATGTGACCATGACAGAATCTGCTTGAGAGGCACTAGGGAAGGTTCGTCCATCTGGAACCTAGCCTGGCACAACAAAGCTTTGATTCAGACACACAAATTTTGGGAAGTAAGGAATGGTAGAACAACCAGATTCTGGGAGGACGCCTGGCAACAGGATCCTAGAATGGAGAAACCAGACAGGGAGGAACTCCAATAGGACCTGATTGCACAAGGTAAAACTAGAGTCTACCTTTATGGGAAACAAGAAACAGATCGCAACAAATGGAGAATTTGGAACACTCTCACCCCATAGAATAGAGACCAAACCGCAACAACAGTAAAAGAGGTGGAGGAGGAATTGGGGAGACAAAAAATTGTAGTCGCGGATGGAAATGACCAGCTGAGATGGGGACATAAAGATGGCAGGTAATTCAATCTAGAATAAGTCTGACATTATATCTCAGAATAGGACCAAGAAGACATGACACAACAATGGGATAAGCTTTGGAACAACCCCCATTGGCCAAAAATTAAAAATTTCCAATGGTTAATACTCAACAACCGAATTCTAACTTGGGAAAACCTAAGGAAAAGGGGATTCATAGGTCCTTCTAGATGTCACCTCTACAAGCCAAGGAAGAAACAATGAACCATCTTCTTAACGAATGCACCTACACAGCAGAAATCTGGGACTGGGCGACGGGCATCTTCTGATAGTCCAATAGGATCCCAGGTAACATCTCCACAACTATCAATATATGGAAAGAGAACTACAACAAAAATTAAGAATTGAATCTTTGTTGGACCCTCATCCCGAGAATGGTCATATGGGAAATATGGAAGGAAAGGAACCGACACATTTTCAGGAACCAAATATGGTCGGAAGGGAAGATCAAAGAAACAATAATACTAATGACAAGAGAAATGGTACAGAGCCACAACTGCTAGATAGGAAGAGTGCAAATCACAGACTAGGACTCTCAAATCCTAGAATCCTTCCACCTGAAAGACGGACGCAACCCCAATCAGGTAAGATGGCCACCACAACTCCAAGTAGGTGAGCGCAACTTGAAACCACCACCTGTAGGCTCCCTCAAGCTGAATTTCAATGGGACATCAAAAGGTAACCCAGGATGGACAGGAATGGGAGGAGTAATCAGGGACAGTAAAGGAAATATCATCCAGTTGTATGCTGGGAGTCTGGGAAACTCAACCAATAATGTCACGGAATTCAAAGCCCTAGAGATTGACCTCGAGATTCTAAGCTAGGAAGGGATGAAAAATTCCATAGTGGAAGGAGATTCCATGTTGGTTATCAACATAGTAAGGAGACTCCAAAACGGTACCAGAGTGGGAAAAATTTAGAGGCACTGGTGCTTAGCACATTTCCTGCAAAACATTCAGGAGCACCTGCAGACAGGGATCACAGTGGAGTTGTGCTAGGTATGGAGGTCAACAAATGGACTAGTGGACAGAATCACTAACGAGAGGGTCGATAAGGAAGGACCATAATTGGACACTATCTGGAGTAACATCCTAAATGGTTAGTTCCGAACAGACTACATCCAACTAGCGGAAAAATACTGTGAAGGTAGTCGAAGTACGGACGACCACATCGAGGATGGAGGCACATGAATAACTAAGGGGCATGTACGATCCAGGAAGAATCTGATAGCCCACCACTCAAACATGAGTTACAATGCATATCTAGGTCACACAACAAGAGGAGGTACGACACCATGGTCCTATCAATAGGAAGAAGTACAGGGGTTGTCCGTGGGAAAGAAGAAAATATAATCAATAGGCAGAAAAGGAAGAAGGACAAAAGGGTTTTCCATGGTCAAGTATGGGTACACCTCACCCAAGCATAGATACAAGGAGTGGTAATGATTGTCATATAGCGTGTAGGGCAAAGGATTGGCACAGGGATGACGATAGGGATCCCAAGAGCACACACTCTGAAACAGTGAAAAAGGACCAGAATTACACCTTTATGAGCGGCCCATGATTTCCAGGATGAGCCCACAGTCGGGGAAATCCCATAACAAAAGAAACACCATAAATAGCCATAGACTAGAGAGAAGAAATTATAGAGGCCATATTACATACCAGAAAGGGGTGAATAGGAACAGGAAAAGAACCCAAGACAAAAACCACCATAAACAAGCCGATATGGTAAGAATGAAGAAAACACATAGTAAGAGAGGCCCCCAGGGGAAAGAGATTCCAACAAGCGCCTAGAGGATTACAAGGATGGAGCAAGTGGCCAGAGAAGCCAAGGGTACCTTTCTCACATAGGTCGATCCAAAGGGAAAAGTGATCATCAACAGGTGGGAGAGAGAAATCAACACCACATGAAAGGGAAAATACTGGACAAAACTAATTCAAGAAGCGGATAGGATAAGGGACCCAGGGGCCACATAGCCTAGAACAACCCTCTACTACAAAACGGTGGAGGAGACCTAGCGAACAAAAATGTTGATAGGAAATATGATCACTGACTGGAAAAAGACCAGCAGGGAGGTTATCAGGAACCACAAGAAGGTGCTCACAGAAATTCTGAGTCGCCTCAGGAACCTGGAGGCCAGTGCAAAAAGACTAGTTGAGGACCAGAGGAGCCAAAAGGAAAAAATGGAATTAATGGCAAGACAATTCCACCTTTACTTATGCTATGTCCACCACATGGACATCACTCCAGCAGACCGGAGCAGAACACCAACTTGTATCAGAAATATGTGCACGGTCGAGAAGAGGAAGGAGAATGAGGCAAGAAAGGATGGAGATGTAAGACATCCTATCATGTTGGACTAGCGCAAGGTCAGCCCCTGGTCAAGTTGTATTCAGTGTAAAAGCTACCCCTGTTTTATGGTTATGTGTTTTATGTATATGTTGTGGTTTAGTTTTTCAAATTGGTTTTTGGAGGACTAGGTTAGTTTCCCATGGTGGCGGCCGAGTCCTCCCCCTGCTATCTTAGACAGTGCTACTCCAGGATCCCTAATCTGGTTTCTTGTTTTGCAAATCAGGGGATTCCCCTTCTCTTTTTTGTATCATAACTTATTTCAGTAATACAGGAATTCACACTCACTTAAAAAAAAAAAAAAAAATTTATCCTATGTCATTATATAATATACAAGGATTTGTGTATTAAATAATATAATATCTAATATATCCTAAGGTAATGTAATGTATTTAAAATATCATGCCTTAGTATATAGTATATTGATATGTTAAATAATATTGTAGGTAAGTATTTAAAATATCATGCCTTAGTATATAGTATATTGATATGTTAAATAATATTGTAGGTAATGTATATAAGGTATAGTATATTAAATAATAATGTAAGTTATATATAGTACAATCAAACATTAATTATTAATAAATAGTAATGTAAGTGTATTTAAAATATCAGGCCTTAGTATATAGTATATTGATATGTTAAATAGTATTGTAGGTAATGTATACAGTATGTTAGAAATCAAGGTATTAATTTATAGTGTAAGTAAAATACTAAGAAGTAGTTAATTTTGTTTTTAGTAAGTTAGAGTTTGTATTGGATCCTGATAAAAAGTTACAATTTTCTATTGGTCCTAATCATAAGTGGAAGCAGTGCCCTTCTAGGAAACCACCATTGCCATTTATCCAAAAAATATGTGGTTCCTAAACATACGTGGCACTGGTGCCCTTTAGGGAAACCTCCGCTACCATTTGTCCAAAAACAAATATTGTGCCATGCATACAGAGACGTCGATGCCATGCAAGGCAAGTGCGAATAACTAGTTTTAAACAAGAGAAGAAAAAAACTCAGGCCAACCTTCCTTGGTTGCCAGTAAACGAAAGATGACATAACCCTGAAACATGGAAGCAATTAGAAACCTGGATCGAGCCTTGGCCCGACGTAGAATTGTCGCGGGTGTGACTTGCCCTTGTATCGGTTCGTGATAGCTTGCCGGAAATCCTTAAGAAAGGACATCAACGTGTCCACATGGATTCAACGGTCTGCATCCCTATTCTGTAAATCAAGCGTAATTGACTTAATATCCCCCAAGTCCCTTTTGAGGTCGCACAAGGTGTCCATGACCGTTTCTCGTTCCTCGCATATATCACATACATGGAATAGAAGGGGTGATAGCGGGGAATCCGAAGGCGAAGAGAGAGAGAAGGAGGGGACGAAGGTGGTGGGGGGCTGGCGAAAAGGGGAGGGAGGATGTGGAGGACATCGATGTGGGGAGGGGGGGGGAGGTGCATAGCCCAAAGAGTTTTCGAGGGAATCAAACCACTTGACCCTACAGCCGTAGGTGTTCGTGAGATGGGAGAGATTAGGGGTGGTCTCATGGAGTGGCTGAGCGAGGAAGGGTACAATGACAGGAGCCAAGACAAGGAGGTTTTTGGCTTCAAGAGGGGGGTCATGGGTCGGCGACTCCCTTCCCCTCGCCGCATTCCAGGAGGCTCCCCTTTTGGCCTTTCCTCTGAGGTGGGGCATGATAAAAGCAAACGGCGGCTTGGGAGAGAAGATGTTGAGGATCAACAATCCATGAGAGGGGAGGGACACGCTTGAAATCCTGTGAAACAAATGGAGGTCGCACCATAGGAGAGGCATAGGCCTGGTGTAGAGGAGAAATAAGGTAAGATGGTCGAGCAAACTAGGCGGGGGAAAATGAAGATCTGTGTGCCTGAAATCATCTTTAGAAAATCATGTAAGGATGAGAAGATGTGATCAAGGAAGAAACACATGCGGTGCCATGAAGACTCCCATGCACCAGAGCTTCCAATTCATGTGGGAGGTTGGAATCGCCTGAGGTTTGGAAGGTGACAGTAGTGAGTTTAAATCTATGAGGTGACATAGCTGGAGGGACAAGACTGATCGGATGCCAGGTGGCTATCTGCCTAGCCAGGTGGCCTCCCTGTGTCTTGTTCACACATTGATCTCGGAAGCACCCCATCCGGGGGTCGATCCTTAGTGTTATCTATGTTCCTGTAGGCGATGACTGTCGGGTGGGAAGGATTAGAGGTGGGGGAGCACAAGAAGACTCCCTCCTCCATCTCGACTACGACATTTTCGAGCAGGTCTGCAACTTGATTTGTCATTATCTGTACATGAGAAATAAGGATTACCCAATGAGTCCGGAGAGTGGATTTGATTCTAACAAGCCCATTCATGAGTCTCCAACTTGGAGAAATTTTCTCCGAGTCAACCTCGTTGAAGAGATGGTAGAGGATATTTATGAAAATTTGTGAGTCACCCTTTGAGATGATGGGAAAAAGCTCTTGAGTTGTGGCCTCTTGTAGACCACCAAGGAATCCCCATACTTATGCAACATTGATGGTGTTGTGCCTGATATTTCCTTCCATGATGTGGAGCATTTCCCCTTTGTTGTTGCGGATGATAGTTCCATAGCCTGAAGGTCCTAGATTCCCTTTGGAGGCCCCATCAAAATTTAGTTTGTAGCACCTTGTAGGTGGAGATTCCCATTGAGTAGGGATAAGCTTACAACTGACAGCGTTATAAATTGAGGGGCATAGGTTGAGTTTTCAGGTGCTAAGGCTGAGACATTCATTCAGTGGGTAGTTTAAATCCTGGGTTGTCCAAGGATGCAAAGAGATTGTTTTGGTGAGGTTGGAGTGGATTGTAGTCCAGACTTCTTACCAGGTCCTGGTGATTGATTTAAAGGTTTCTCTGTTCCTTTCTTTCCATATTTTCCATAGAATGAATCCCAGTAACAACTACCAAATTTTGTTGAGGATGGGGGATTGAAATGTCGAGCTTCACCATCCTGCTATATTTTCCAGGAGTCCTGTGTGGTTCCTATCTGCGGTTCTCATTAGGAAGGCATTGTGGTCCCAGATGCATGAACTATAGGTGCATAGGTTTAGTAGATGATTTTGAGTTTCCTCCTCTGAGCCACATAGCTAACACTAGGAAAGATTGTTGAAACCCCTTTCCCTTAAGTTGTCCTAGGTGAGAATGTTGTTGTGCACAACTAGCCAGAGGAAAGTGTTGATTTTCACCCAAGATTTTGCTTCCCAAATATTTCCCCAAACCTCTTCCCATGGTAGGGGATTTTGACCTGCTCTTAGGTGGTAAGCTTCTTGAATGTTGAAGGTTCCTATGGTGGATTGTCCACATGTGAGGATCTCCTCCCCTTGTTGACTTATTACTTTCCTTGAATCGAGATGTTCCTGCAGAGGTTGGAGATTGAAATCTATGGGGATGTTCAAGTCTTTGTGATAGTTCTTCCAGATGTGGAAGATTTCCCCTCAAACATTTGGGTTCCAGAAGTCCTTCACTTTGTGGAGTCTCGCTTCAGTAGTGAAGGGGATGAAGGCACTGAGATTCAGATTTGTATTTAGGGCTGGGATTTGTTGCCATGTGTCACTCCAAAAGAGCATTGAAGACCCACTCTCCAGTTCCTAGAAAGAGTGGTCTATGATGAGTCATCGATTATTCCTAGCTGCGTTCCAGATGAGCGATCTTGGGATTTGACCACTCCACCTGATTAACTCTCTTTATGGGGTTGTGGGAGTGTATGTTTTCCTCCAAAGAAGGGCCCATAGGCCTTGGGGTCTCTCTAACCATCTCCACCAAATTTTAGCATTGAGGACCTTGTTGAGTATGGATGGATCTCTGAGGTTGAGGCCCCTTGATTTATTTGGATTGCAAACTTTTTTCCAGCTTACCAGGGTGGATTTGTGCCCTTCTTTGGTACCCTGCCAGAGAAATATTCATTGAATATTTCTTATGTTGTTGAGAATGAAATTTGGGTCCGCCAGGGCCGAGAAATCATAGACAGGGAGGGCTTGTAGTACTGATTTGAGAAGGATGAGGTGACCAGGCAGATTGAGGGATTGAAAGGTCCAAAGGGAGAGTTTCTTGTGGAAGCTGGATAGCAAGGAGTCCCAGGAAATATTTCTTAGTGGGTTATCAATAAGGGGGATACCCAGGTAAACAGAGGGGAGAGTGCTATGAGTAAATCCAAGGATTTGAGTGAGGTGGTTTTGGATCTCAATTGGGGTGTCGAAGAAGAATACTTGGGATTTGGTCATATTCACTTCCACGCTCGATACCTTGCAAAAGAGGTCAATGATATATCTGAAGCGTAGGGATTCTCTGGTTGTAGACATTCCCATTAGAAGTATGTCGTCCACTAATTGACTGTGAGAGATGGGGGGACAGATTCTATGAGGGGTGAGGCCAGAGAGGTATTTATCTATTATGGCTACCTTGATAGTGTGACTCAGCCCCTCTTTCATAAGGATGAAAAGGAAGGTTGAAAGCAGGTCCCCTTGCCTTAGGCCTCTTGAGGGGGAGAATGGTTTTGAGGGAACACCATTTATGAGGATGGAAAACAAGGTTGAGGAGGTGAGGTTGACAATCTAGGAGACCCAATTAGGATCAAAGCTGAAGGCGAGGATAGTTGATTTTAAATAGCTCTAGCTTAATTTATAAAAGGCTTTAGAGAGATCCAGTCTTAGGAGCATACCTTGAGTTTTGGTTGAGTGTAGAGAATGGATTACTTTATGAGCCAAGATGACACTGTCCAGGATTTATCTACCCTCCACATACCCAAATTGTTCTGAAGCGATAATGAATGGTAGAATAGGTTTGAGGCGTGTTGCAATGATCTTCGTTAGGAGTTTGTAGATGACATTGTAGAGAGCGATGGGATGGAAGTGAGAGGGAGAGGTGGTGTTTTTTTCTTTGGGTTTGAGGGTGAGAAAGGTTGCATTGAGGGCTTGGAGAACCTTCCCAAATATCCTAGATTCCTCAATGATTTCCCAGACATGTTCGCGGATGATTCCCAGCAGTAGTGAAATAAATCGGAAGTGAACCCATCCGGCCCAGGAGCCTTGCCCAATGGGGTATCCTTAAGAGACTGGTTGACCTCCTCCTAAGTGATTGGTCTCATGAGTGCCTAGTTCTTCTCTTTGGTGACCTCCTTAGGGATTTTCTTGAGGATAGATTCAATAGTCTGCGATCAATCAATTGGGGGTTCTGGAAGAAGATTTTTGTAGTAGGAGAGCATTTCCTTTTTGATATCTGTGTGTTGTTGAATTTTTGTTCCTTGATATGAGACTAGGTGAGGGATGCGATTTATTTGGCGACGCTGAACAATGGATATGTGGAAAAAATTGGTGATTTTTCCCCCTCTTTTATCCATTGGATGCAGGATTTTTGTCTCCAGAGTATCTCTTCCTGCACCCTTATTTCTGCGGTCTGGTTGCTAAGTAGAGATTATTTCTTCCTTAGGGATTCCATAAGGCCTTGAGAGAAGATCGGTTGTTGGATAATTTGCGTTTGTTGATTGAGACATTCCTGTGCTTGAAATATGTTGCCAAAGGTGGAATTATTCCAACACTTTAGATATTTTTTGAGGTTTTTTAGCCTCTGTTGGAATCAGTACATCGGGGTCCCTTTTTGAATTGCCACTTCTTCCCACCATTTCTTGATGTTGGCTTGGAATTATGGGTGTGACAACCATAATTTTTCAAAGAGGAAGGGTTTTCTTCCTAGGGTGCCACTGATGTTAATAGTCAAGAGTATCGTCCAATGGTCTACCTCTGGGGTGTCGATGACCATGGAATTACAGGCGAGGCCATCCATCATTATGGCTTCATAAAGGAGGAATCATTCTAGTCTAATGGAGATGTGTTGAGTCCCCGAACATTTGTTGGACCATGTGAAGAGCCCATTGTCTATTCCCACATCAATGAGTTTCAGTAGGCCAATGCTGCAATTGAAAATCTCACTGTCATTTCCCAAAGTGCATGTGCCCCCCTTTTTTTCCTCCAGACCTATGATCATGTTGAAGTCTGACCCGAGGATCCATATTTGGGAGCCGAATTGGTTGGCTATCCTGTCCAAGTGATGAAGGAAGGCTTCCTTGTCTCTTGGTCGAGGGGGTCCATAGACATTTGTGATGTAGCCTTGTTTGTTTGAGCTAATTAGGCGAAAGGAGGTTGTGATGGTCCATTTAGAGGTGAAAACGCTATCAAGTAACACTGTGGTTGGATTCTAAAGCATCGCTAGACCACCCAATAACCCCCTAGCATCCACTCTAACATACTAGGATTGCTTCCAACATTTTTGAAGAGTAGAAGAAACTTCCTCTCTTGCACACTCTGTTTCCTATAGAAGAAGTATATCTGGTTGTTCCTTTTTTATTCTTTCTTTGAGAAAACCTTATTTGCTTTCTGCATTAATGCCCCTTGTATTCCAAGATAGAATCTTCATGAGGAAGATGGGGGTTGGAGGGGAGGGAAACTTTCTGAGATCAAATATATTTGACCCGAGTTGACGAGAAAATTAACGACATCTTGAATGAGTTGGTGTTTTGGTTTTCTGCCTCTCTTTTTCTCATCTTTTGTGGGTTTGCGCTATTCCTTCAAGGTGCCTTTTTGTATTCCTAGATTCATACTAGCTTGAGCTAATCCTCCTGTCAAGGAGTTGAGGAATACTTTGTGAAATTTGTGCAGCTAATCTATTGGTATGGTATACAGTTGTTGCTTGTGGTAGGCTTGCTCTAGATGCGCCATATATATACCTGCTAGCTCCTCATGCTCCAGGTCTGTGTGTGGATCTCCCATTTCTGGTCTAAGATTCATAGGAAGGGATGTCTCTGTGTTTGGAGGTTGTGAAGAAGCTAGGGCAGGGGGGTTGGGATTGGCTAAGTTTTGGCCAGTCGCAGAGGATGTCATAAGGTTGGTAGAAGAGGAGGGGGTATTCGACGGGGTTTGAAGGGCTTCAAAGGAATTCTTGGTCGGGGGTCCTACGGGGGTGTTGCACCTCTTTTGTAACCTAAATGAGAAAAACAAATGTGCTTACAAGATTAGTTGGGTTAGCTAAGTAAGACAACAGTAAAGGAAAGGGTTAGAAGAATAAACATAAAAGACTAAGCTAAGAATTAAACTAGGAAAGAAAAAAAACAATTAAACTATTGTGCATAAGGACATAAGAACAAGAAACAAAAAAGACTCATGTTACCAATGGAAAGGATTGTATTAGTGAAAAGAAAACACAAAAGATAAAGGGGACTTTGGGTCCCTTCTTCCTCCAAGGGAGGGCTCTTGGACCCCCAAGATTGAGCTATTTTTACAACTTGAAAACTTGAAAGAAATGGGGAAAGAATCCCAAGCTAACCCACTCAAAATGTGATGTGGATTGCCCAAATGGAATGATGCTAGTATGTTCTTTATGAGAAAAGAGGTTTCCCCAAGAGAATAGCAGAAACATAACCTTGCAAATGAATTCCTTGAAGATGTGGTGCACCCATGGCCTTGTTTTATAGCACCACTTTGAGGTATTGTGCAACCAGCTTTTAGTGTGAAAATGGGTTGTTTAGGGCACCTTTAGGTCTTTGACCAACCACCCATCTAGATATAACTGAGATTTGGATGTCAAATCGACTTGGAAGCTGAACCAGAAGTGGGTGGGAGGCTAACCAACATCATAAATGCGTTGTTCTCAGGTGTGCATGGCTTTTAGCATCCACAGTCGCACATCATGCGCATGTGCTATTTTCGTGTGTTTCTTGTTGGCGCATGTGCGCGTGCGCCCTGTATATTCATAGCGCATCCTGGTTTTATAATCGGTTGTATAGTTTTGGACCTTTTAGAAGTTCTTTTTGGTAATTTTGGTCCATGGGCGAACTAATAGCTATTTGAAGATGCTGGATTCCTGTAACCATTTACGGATGAAATTTCAGTGATAACAGATGCCCCCTGATGGATGAGGTTAGGAGCATACGAATAGCCAAAATGCATAAATGTTTCTTCTACTGAGAGTACTGTTGTAAGAAAGAGTGATAGTGAGAGTATCAAGAGTGACTCGTTGGAGGGAGAAGGAAACATGTAGGACCCAACCTTTCGCAAGGTGTGGAAAATAAATTGTGTACAAATGAGGCAGGCATGCCCCATGCTCATGTCATGTAACTCAAAAGAAAGGGTGTTGTACAATAACTGAAACTATGTGTTGATGTAGGCAACTGCAGCACCCTCGGGGGTGGTTTTGATAAAGGAAGAGGACAATTATGATGAGGAAAAATACTCTGAATAGTAGGCAATGACACCTGTAAGAAGTATCATGGATTGTGTGGGCATTGATAGCCCAACAAAGTTCAGAGGTCTTCAGAAAATATAAAAAACAACTGCAATAGTTGCAATGTAAGAGCCACCATAACATGAGAAAGCGTTGAAGTCAAATGTTATGGGGGTCAATGAGAGAAGAGAGCAATGATGGTTCTCCCTGTGTGGTCCGATACTCCTCATTGTATAGGTAATGAGAGTCAAGATACTATCCCCCTTCTGGAAACTGTGTTGATGTCGACAAAAAGGGAGACGCGACTCCAAGAAGCAACGGGCTTCGTGAAATCCACTAGGTGAGGTCAGGAACTGAGGAGGTACATGAACGAAGTCAAGATGCATGGAGACTCAAGACTGCCCTTGGTTGGGAATATATGTGAAGTATAAGTGGCCACAACTGTTCAACTAGGTCGAGTGTCAGGGGGACAACAAGACGTGGGATAAGTTGTGCCAGAGGCAGAACAAAGTGAACAATCTCAGAGAGCATAGGTAGGTGTCCTGTGGGATACTCAGAGTTTATGGACGATGTCAACAAGAGTAGGTGATAAGGAATGACCCAACCAAGGGAGACATGGGTTGTGTTTGCCAAAAAGGAAGAAGGTCGCCAAAGGTGATGACAAAAAGCTATGTAAAATGATGGAAACAAAGGTTTAATTACAAAAAGAATTAAAAAATCAGTGGGGATAATAATGTAGATACAGAAACGGGTGCCCTAGTGTAAGATGGCTTGGCCTGAGGATGGCACAAGTTGGTTAAAAAACAAGTGGGGGGTTGGGGTCCCATAGGCGGGTTTCTGTAGTAGGGAAATGTATGGAGGGAAATTTGAAGATGGACAAATCGACGGTGGATGAAATGGATGGTAAATGATGCTGTGGGAGTGCAGTCAAAATAAAACCATGAGGGAGTGCCCTGGAAGTCCGTTGGGTAGGATAGAAACATGAGGAGAAGGAGTATGTGGCTGAGTCATGACATGATGTAAGACTATCGGGACTCCCATCCCTAAAGGTTGAAACAACATGAGTTTCAAAGTGCCAAGGGGATCTATGAATGAGACAACTCATGTGGAGGAGAGTGCTACCAGGTGACAGTACCCAAAATGCAGTGGATGTGATAGTACTGCAGAGCCGGATATAGGGACCCTAAAGGCAAATTTCAGAGGGTGTGACTGGAGATACAATTGAGATTCAGAGGGAATGATTACATGCCAGTGTCGATTATATACCTGAAGGGGTCACGCTGGTGTGTGATGACCAAGTACCTGCACACATGACAACCAAATACTTGACGTGAACAATATCTGAAGATAATCGAACATATACTTGTTTATTTGATAATTTTGAACATGAGCATGCGTAACTGAACGATGTATGTAAAAAATGGATCCCCGGGGGCTAAGGATGAAAAATGGCCTGGGGAATATCTTGATGTAGATGACAGGGTGTTGATCCCGTGGCTGAAGATGGATCAAAAAATGGATGCTCGGAGCTCCCAGAATTGAGTCTGAAAGTTTGGCAAAAAGGGCCTATATATAGCTGTGGGGCCCACATTGCCACCTCATTTGTACTTGCTTCTATAGTCATTAGAGAGGAGATTGCAGAGCAGATTTAGAGATTCCAGGAGTGCAAGGAAGCTGATCTGGGAGGTGCGAGACTCAGGTTAGTGGTCTCATCCTCCTGTATAGTAGTTAGGTGTCAATTTTTGGGTAGGATCGTATGGATGACCGTATGGTGGGTTTTGAGGGTTGTGGCCCCCCAAGTGCAGGGCAATCGATGGCGACCCGCGCACAAATGCGTGGTTGTAATGGGCATAGCCGCATAGGGGGGGTGCACTATTTGGGAATACAGGCGCGCATGGGGTGCGCAGCTATGTTGCTGATAGTTGCGCATGAGTGCGCAACTGTGTAGTGAACAGGCACACACCGAATGTGCGCGTGTGGGCTTAATAGGTGAAAATAAATGTGCACCTATGGGTTAAATAGGTGTGCATGTGTGCTCACCTGTGGGGAAAACAACCATGCCTTTGAGGAAAAGCTGAGGGTGAGAAAACTTATCTCCCTTTTTTTTTTTTTTTTAAGGGATATTTTGGTGTTTTTGTGATGGTTGATCGAGTATTGTATATGTGGATGTAGGTGATCATTTGGGATGATGCTGATCCATTGGAGAGAGAGGAACTGGACCCGACTGAGGGAGGTTGTGAGGGATGGGGAGTCGACAGTTCATGGTGCTTTTGCGGCTTGTGGGCTGCTGAAGTTTTTTGAGTGCCCACTGTTGAGGGCACAAGAATATCTGCTGCAATTCCTGATCTCGATGTGGAGTCCGAAGTTGCAGTGTTTTAGTGTGAATGAGGAGCACTTGGAATTCTCTGCTGAGGAGGATGTCTATTTTCTGACTGGGCTCTCTTTTTGGGAAACCTTGCTGCTGGCCAAGCCGGTGGTAGTTGGAGAGGGGCAGTTGGCTACCCTTGCCCGGACATATTGTTCGGGAGATGATTTTATGTTTGGGTCAGTGATGAGGATTGGGGCGATGGTTGCCCTGATACATCGTTTCATGGAAATGATGGTTGTGAGAGTGTATGGGTCATTTGTGACTCAACGTATTAGTGGTGGTCACCTGAGGATTATGTAGCGGGCACTAGGGGTGAGCATTTTGCCTGGGGCTTGATGTTGCACACCAAGATGGTGGGAGAACTCACCAAGTGTTGAGTGGCCGACTCAGGGGATTTTGCCTTTGGATCTATCTTGGTGGGTTGGTTTTTAGAGCGGGTGCCAATGTTGCACCCAAGAGTTTTTTTAGACCCGCTGGGAGCACAAGAGCCGCAACTGTGGTGATGGTCGATGATTTTGGTTTGTTATGGGGGTGGGGAGGGAGGCCACTACTTCACGGCTGAGGCTGCACAAGTGTGGCGTCAGATGACATAGATCATATTCCAGTTTCCATACAATGGGATAGATTTATGTGATGACCTTGAGATGATATTACCTCCAGGAGAGGTATTCGATCGTCAAGGTATGATGTGTTGGTTGTTGGTTTTGTTAATTTGTTTTTTAGAAAGTATAGCATATGGTTGATATTTGTATGGATTCTCATGCTATCATGTGTTTTTTTGTGTAGATGTGGGACAACGTGGACGAGAGGTTGAGTTGATTAGAGTGCCATCCCACCAGGGGATTGTGAGACCACCGTGGGGATAGTTGCGAGTAGGGGAGAGGCGACATCAAGAGGATGTTGGGGCAAGGCCCGGTGATGATGATAGAGCAGCTTGGAGACGTCATTATCATGACCCTCGGGTAGGGCTGTCGCATGCTCCTCAGGCCAAGGCCGGGGGAGAGTTTGATGATTTCTGCCACCAACTAGAGGCAGTTCTACAGGGAGTGCCCGAGAGGATGTGGGTGCGGATCCAGGATGAGGGGATCCTGGAGCAGTGTATTGGGATTTTAGCGGAGTCGCGGACCTTGATTTGTAGAGCAGCTATAGTCGGAGCTGCAATGACTAGATGGTTGCCTCCGGGACCTAAGGGACTTGGAGCTGTTGGGGTACCTCCGAGGGAGGACCTGGTGTTGGAGCAATAGGGGCACCCTGAGGGCTGCTAGATATGTAGTTGTGTATCTGATATAGGCTGGTGAACCCATTTTGTATAGTTGTGACATCTAGTTTTGTATTGGTAGGGATGAGGTGATTCACCTGCCTACGAGTGATGTACTATTTTTGTAAACACTTTATGACATGTGGACCGATATTTATATATATATATA